>JAECUM010001980.1:0-179793 GCA_016617855.1 Megalonaias nervosa
TTTGGTATGACTTGACTGGGGATCGAATCCACAACTTCCCGCATCCAAGGCAGCTCTAACCACTAGGCCACCGGAGCGGTTGCACAAGTCTGAACTGTTTAAGATACGTCAATAAATCAGACACAGATTAGTGGTCCAGATGTACCTTCTGCCATTCCCAGTTTTTCAGTTTCAGTAGTTTTAATGTTGTCCATTTCTTCTTTCATTCACTTTCCACACTTTTGTTTCTGTGGTAAAACTCCAAAATTGTTTAAGATGTGTCCTTGAAATTTTTTATGCATATTAGACAAATCAGTTAGTTGTGAATTTTGCTGTTCACCATGCTTCAGTTTGATATTTTTGTAATGAAATAGTAAAGGAGGTATAATAGACGAGGATGGTCTGTGGCCTTTGCATAATTTTGAGTGTATTTTCATGATATATATGTTTTCTTTCGATGTGATCCAAGTTATTTGATTTGAAACAGACAGAATTTGGTAAACAAAGGACAAGTGTTAGTAGGTCATACATTATAAGATAAAGACTTGCTTGGTACAAAAATTTCAGAAATAAAATGGGACCATTGAAGTGCTTGATAATTAAACCCTAAAGAAAGTTTTTTTTGTTGAGAGATTGAATATGTTAAGTTTTCCATAATGATGAATCAGAATTGAGGTCTAAATTTATTTTCTTAAGTAGGCTTATATTATATATTATTTTGAGCACATATACAGTGTGTATTTAATGATAATTGTAAAAAAAAACAATTTCAGACAATAAAGATATTATGAACATTTCCAAAGGATGTGATGTCTTTTCAATCAGTTTTTATTTAATTGGTTATTATGTTTTTCATCATATATCAGGCACACAAATTAATTCTGTGTGAATTTGGATTGTTGTTTACAGGACCTATCACATGTAATGGTCCAGCTGATGTAAGTGAAACTATGGAAAGAGATAAAGATAAAGGGAACTCAAAAGATCAACCACAAACTGCCAGAAATCAACGTTCTAGTGATGTGAACAAAACAGGCATCGCTAACCGATCCCAAAACCAGTCACCTGCTGCATCCAATGCATCAAGTGCTGCTAACACAGTCACTCGTTCTACTTCACCTGCAGTAAATAATGAGAAGATTATATCGCGGGAGAGACATGAAGGAATTTCCAGCTCAGCAAATAATTCAGTTTTTTCTAACGGAGCAAGTAATCAAATTTCCCTTCAAGGACTCTGTATTTCGCAGATCAGTCTTTCGACCCTGATTGTTCCTGTCAGTAGTGCTCCAACACCATCTTCATCACTGCAAGCTCAGGGCAACAGCCCAGCTCCATTTAATTGGCAAGCCACAAAGACAGGAGTCAAAGAAAGACTGACATATCTCTTTAACACAGACATAATGAGTGACATTCACTTTTTGGTTGGGAAGGAACCCAACACTCAGATGATACCAGCTCACAAATTTGTTCTGTCAGTAGGTTCAGCCGTTTTTGATGCTCAGTTTAATGGTGCAATGGCAACCAAAGATAGTACAATAGAAATACCAGATGTTGAACCTGCAGCTTTCTTAGCATTACTTAAATTTCTTTACTCAGATGAAGTTCAGATTGGTCCAGAAACTGTGATGACTACACTGTATACAGCTAAGAAGTATGCAGTTCCTGCCTTAGAGAAGGCATGTGTTGAATTTTTGAAGAGAAATCTTAGTAGTGATAATGCATTTATGCTCTTGACGCAAGCACGATTGTTCGATGAACCTCAGTTAGCGGCACTTTGCCTAGAGACCATTGATAAAAATACCTCAGAAGCTCTTGCTGCAGATGGGTTTACTGACATTGATCACGAGACATTGTGTGTAGTTTTAGAGAGGGACACACTTGGCATTCGGGAGTGCAAACTTTTCTCAGCAGTTTGCAGATGGTCTGAGGCAGAATGTGGACGACGTAACATGCAACCAACACCAGAAAATCAGCGTCATGTTCTGGGACGCGTATTAAGACTCATTAGATTTCCTCTAATGAGTATTGAAGAATTTGCCATTGGAGCAGCTCAGAGTGGTATACTTGAGGATAGAGAGGTGGTGCAGTTATTTCTCTACTTTACGGTCAACCCAAAGCCATCAATTAACTTCCAAGATGTGCCACGTTGTTGTCTGACAGGCAAAGAACAGGTTGTTTCGAGGTTCTGCCAAATAGAGAGTAGATGGGGATATAGTGGGACAAGTGATAGGATCAGGTAAGTCATAATATTAGCTGCTGTAATTCACCAAAGATGAATTAAGTGTACTACATTGAAAATGATCTGTTTTTAACCATCCAGACTCCAAGACCAAGTGATCTTATAGTATGGCCCTGCATCCGTCATGCATTGTCCATCTGTCAACAATTCAACATTTGCTGTTTTCAGCCTCACAAAAACCTCTGGACCAATTTCAACCAAACTCTGACAGAGAGCATCCTGAAATGAAGGTATTTCAAATGTATACAAATTGAGGCTATTCCACTGTCAAATATGGCCACTATTACTAAAAAAATAGCAATACTTTCAAATGACTTCTTCTCAGAAACTACTAGATAGTATTCTGGCTGAAATGACTTTTAGCTTTTTACAAATGATGCTGATACATTGTCAGATACAGGCAACATTACTAAAGTAAAAAATTCATTAAATTATTTCTTCTCTGCAACCACTGAATGGAAACCAGATTAGATAAAAAGCATCCTGGTATTGTATACAAATGATGCCAAGTTGGTATCAAACATGCCTGCCATTTCTAAAGATTGAAAAACATTACCACAGCAACTTCTTAAACACTGCTGAATTTGACCAAGTCTGAAAGAAAGGATCCTGGCATCAAGCTCTTCTACTTTTTTGGTAAATAATGTCAGTCAACCAAGAAATACAGCCATCATTTCTAAAGACCAATTTTTTTTAAAAACAATATCTCATCATACACCATATAGCAGAACTTGACCATACAGTGTATTCTGTGCAGCAAGTGTAGGAAGAGATTATCATCAAATATGGATGACTCATAACAAATAATGTTATTCCTTCTTTCAGCGGTCACCTCTGTTAATCTATCCTGTATAAATAGTCTACCTCAATGTTAAAATTTGAATACAATTTAATGTGATTTTACTGTTTTTCATGGGGGAATCTCTTGTGGAAGATTTTGTGGTCACCTTCAAACATGAATTTATAGACTTTCTGTGGAAACAATTGGATGCCTCCAAACATGAATTTTAATGACTTTCTATGGAAACACTTGGATACCTTCCACAGTCCATGAATTTAAGTAGCAGCAAAATTATCATTTTGTGTTAGACTAAAGAATTAAATGAATTTATAATATAAATCATAAGTTATTTTTGGCTTCACTGGTCATGGACTGGAAGAGCTTATGTGATGGCTTGTATGTTATCGTTTGTCTTGCATCCAATGTCTGTCTGTTTGCACAAGTTTGTTATCGCTACTTCTAAACTACTGGGAGGATTGCCAGGAACTTCCCTCACATTCTTCTCAGGGTCTGCATATAGTTTGTCCAAAATGAAGATAATGCCATTGAACATCCAACATCATGGTAGCCATCTTTGACATTCAGTTATCGCTGTTCCTTCTGAATCTGACAGTCATATTGACATAGGTTTTCTCAAGAAGACTCCTTGATGTCTAGTATCTTCAAGAGTTTTTGTGCAATTCATTTTCACATTTTTTTAACATTTACCATTAGTTGAGGCCAAAATAGTCACAATTGTGTTGAGGTGCCATAAAGTGCTACTACATGATCCCTGTATATACATGAATAAAAATAATGCCTCTTGGACATCCACAGCACAACCACCACAGCAGCAGTATTTAAATTCTTGCTGACATTACTCTTCCTGAATGGATGACAATATTGATGTGGGGTTTTTGACTAAATGATTTCTTTTGCTGTCTGATTAGTTCTGGATGAAAATGGTGTAAATCTAACCTTCAGTATAACTACTATGATCTTGTCACTTCTCCTTGTGAATCAGATTGATATGGAGTTTTCAGTAAAAAAAACTGGTGATGTCTAGCTTGTCCTAAGTGCAAATGGTGCCAATCTAACAAGGTCATAATGGCTGCTTTCTCATAACTCTTATCATCACTATTCCTTCAGAATGAATGGTTATATCTGGGTTTTAAAAAAAAAATTACTTCTTATGATGTCTGGCTGGTCCTAAATCAGAATGGTGTTGATTTTGACATCCAGTATGGTCAGTACGGCAAGGCTTTCCTTATCAGCCAGGAGCAGGGTGATTTACCTGGCTACTTTCACTTTACACCCAGCTACATTTAGAAAAAAACTGTATCCCCACTGGGGTAGATTCTCCAAATCCTGCACCTACTTTGGCAACTCACCCTCCAACTTTAATGGAAGGCCCTGCCGTGGTGGCTGACTTGATAATATAATCACTACCGCTCTCAAACTGATGGTCATATTGACATGGGGTTTTCACAGAAATTCTTGTTGTGATGACTTTTTGGTCCTAAGGAACTGCCGTGACTCAGTGGTTTGTATGCTTGCAGTCAATTTGGTGGGGTTTTGAATCCTACCATTGGATCAGCCTGGGTAGGCTACTGTTGTGTATCCTTGGGCAAGGCACTTCCTGTGGCTTAGATCAAAATAACATTACTGGTGCTGTAAAATACTGAACTAAAGCACAGTGTATCTTTTTGTCCTAAATGAAAATCATGTTAAGGAGACCTCCACTTTCATGGCCATGATGGCAATCTTGAAAATCTAGCTATCTCTTTTTCTCCTGAATATAGAGCCATAGTGGCATGGGGGTTTTACTAAAAGACTTGTGTAGTTGGTCTGAAATGAAATTTCAGACTTCCAGTGTTGCCACCTTTGTTAGCCATATTGAAAATCTTGTTATACACTTAGTTACTTCTTCTGAAGTTATAAATTCATGGTGTTTTCACTTAAAGATTTATGGTATTTTGTTTGTCTAAAAATAAAAATGGTGCTGATCAGTGTTGGTTAAGTGGTGATTTTGATTGTATTGTTTCATGTGAGGAAATGGGAGTTAGGTGTCTTTTCGAAGGACACACAGAGGCAGCTAACCCGGGTTGGACTGGGCAGGTATTGAACCTGGAACCCTTATAATATGAGTCAAACATTCTGTCAACTGAACTTCCATGGCCCTCATTAAATGGTGACTGTCTTGAAAATCTTGATATCACTACTTCTCTTGACAGGATTGCCAGCATCAGCAAATGGGGAGATATATAGTATGTAAATTTCCAGCATTGATGATGATTCAAGTTTTTTTCAGGTGATATACATCAGTTGAGACACCATATACAGTGAAATTCTTGTTTAGTTATCCATCTTCTCTTACAGATTTATGGTGAACAGGAGAATATTTGTGGTTGGATTTGGGCTGTATGGCAGCATACATGGTCCCACAGAGTATTCAGTTAATATACAGGTATTTTATTTTTCTTCCTGCTTATGTTTGTTTTTTTATTGATTTATGTTGAGATCATTTTAGTGGGAAGCAAGACACAGAAGTTATTTTTCTATCTGCATTGGTGTCATTGTCTGCAGTTTGTTAAGGTTTAGGTTCAAGTATTTGTTTATATTTCCTAAACCTTTTGATGCATTTTGTTCCCATGATAACTTATTTTCAGGAGGGTTCATAAAAATGAACTGCAACACAAAAAGGGGGCATGAATAAGGAAGGAAACTGATTTAGGTTAACATTAACAATGTGTTGGGGCATCAGGGCATTGGATGATACTTGAGAGTAATAATATCTCTGTCCTACGCAAATTTTGTTTTATGGATTTTAAAATATTAATGTTTTATCTTAATAAGTCAGATAAAGTTAACAACTTCATGACAAACATTTAATGTAACAGTGTCTGTTGATGTGTAGGCTGTCATTATTCATGTATCCAAGCCACACAGTGCAGTTTGCTGTAATAGAACACCAGTTGTCTACATGACTCAATGTAAATAGGCCTGCCTGTGAAATTCAGAGTATATGTTTAACATAAATTTCAGCCATTTGATCTTATTTGTACATCTTTGTTATCTATAGATAGGTTTAAGAGTAAAATCTAACCTTTATAGTTGTAGAATTATTTTCTTGGAAGATGCTTTAAAATCTTGATCAAATTCCTTCACTATCAAGTCACTAGAGTTGTGTGACCAACTGTAGCTGACCATTCTCAATTTCTAAATCTACCAGTTGTCTATATTTCTATCACTAAATCATCCAAATTTTATAAATTATCAAAAATTATTTTTGCCAGCATTAATATTGGAGCCTAGATCTGATTTGCCGAAGCCTTCAGTCATAATTCTTATGATCGAGATTCAAGAAAGTGCTGAACAAACTATGTGACTTGCATTTTGGAGAGTTAGGAATTCTTTTTTTTGTTTGATTTTATATGTTTAAGGCCATTTTTCAGCACATGATAGGCAGTACATGGTAGCCAGTATATTTGGTGGAGGAAAAAACCAGGAAACCCCTGGGAAGAACCATTGACCTTCTGGAACCTACTGGCAAGCTTCTGACATACCCACTGTGTGAATGACCTAAAAGACAAAGGTCCATATGATTCTGTCCTAGCACTGATCAGCTAGTAACAACAGAAACTTGTGTAATGTCAATCAAAATAATGCAATGAAAGTGTACTGCATAAACTGGTCAGTTTCAAACCATTTTATGAAGTAGTTTACCTTTTGCGTATTAAAAAGGTTTCATGGAAATGGGGCAGTTTCCAAGACCACAAAATCACTATTTTTAAGCATGATTGTATCAGTATAGTTTAGGTGAAAATGAAATGCAGTGTCAAAAATTATATAATATTTGCCCTTCCGTTTTAGCTTTGCAATGTGAGGCATTTGTTGCCCAGACTGATTTATACCAAGTGTTAAAGTAAGACATGTTTGAGTTCAGTTCTGTTGATAAAATGCATGGGAACAAGATGCTGTTGCATATGCACACAACAAATTTCTTTTATCAGGTATATGTCTGTCTCATACCATTGAAATAATTTACAGGGACTAATCTTCTTTTTTCAGATTATACAGTCAGATAATTCAAAACTTGTTGGTGTAAATGACACCAGTTTTCAGTGTGATGGTTCCAACTCAACATTTCGAGTCATGTTTAAGGAACCAGTGGAAATCTTACCGAATCTGAGCTACACTGCTTGTGCTACCTTAAAGGTTAGTTTTACAGTGCAGTAAATACATTGAGTTCGATCACACAACTGTTGAGTCGCTTGTCTAACTAGTGTGTGATTGTACTCACTAGGACACCATTCCTGTTAAAAGGCAGATATTATTTTATGTAGCAGTGAGATTGTGTATAATGTACTTCACTATAGGGCATTATTCTACAGCTCATATGATGCAGAAGCACTGTATCTGTTCTGATCTGCAATGCATAATTAATGGGGAGGTAAATCTGCCATGACAAGTTCAAGGGGTCAATTCAATGTTATAAATTAACAATGAGTTGAATATAACAAAACCAAATTTCAGATAATTACTGGGAATTTTAGATAACTACTGAGAACCTGATCCTCACTGTAAAGTAGTGGCAAACAGACAGGTGAGTTTTGATTGATAATTATTTTACTTATTTGTTACTTAGACTGTAATAAAACAATCAGCTCTCCTAAAAGTTGAATCATGCAATCTTGCGTTTCTAACAATTCAGCTCTTCCTTGTTATTATTACACTAATTGTGATCCATAATTGCGGACTAGGTTATCCACTAAACCACAGTATAGCAAGAACA
Source organism: Megalonaias nervosa (assembly GCA_016617855.1). Taxonomy (NCBI): domain Eukaryota; kingdom Metazoa; phylum Mollusca; class Bivalvia; order Unionida; family Unionidae; genus Megalonaias; species Megalonaias nervosa. The sequence continues at coordinate 7,774 of JAECUM010001980.1, forward strand.
GCATTATGTACAAAATTGCATTATGGTATAGTCTGACTATACCTCCCCATTTGTTTTTACCCTCCCTACCGATTTCAATAATGGAAAACTGTAATGTGATAAAAAGTACACAGAACTTAGTCAATTCATTCATTGATTTATAATTTCTTACATGAATGTGACCAGAGTGGCCCTCACATGGGCATTCTCTATGTCTTTCATGCTTAATGGACTTTCCATACTAACACAGTTCCATGTTGCGAACACTATGGGCAAGTTGATTTCCTCAGACAACAATGTGACATAGTTCATCCTGTTCGGCAACTGCTGGATAATTCCATAATTTACCATAATGTTGAGAGTTTAGAGTTATATCCTTTGCACACATGTACATAGAAATTACACCGCTTGTTAAATCCACGTGAAAGGCAAATATGTAATTGTCATTCTTTTCCTTTGCTTGATTTGACATTGTAAATATAGGAAGCAGGCGACATAGTATTTTCGTTCTACTTACATGTGTAGTCATGCATACACCCCTTCACTGAAAATGGACTTGTCCAGGAACTGGAAATTACTGGCAAACAGGTTGTCTTTTACACTGACAACTTCCATTTGGAATAAAATGCACAGATGGTAATAGTGTAGGGTCCCACCTGGTCATAATCAGGTTTGAAATTATAAATCAATAAATGAACTAAGTTTTGCTCATCTTTACAGACAAACGGGGAGGTATAGTCAAACTATAGGAATGATCTAAATTTGTTAAATAATAATGTTTTAAAACGAATGAAGATGTAACCCTAAGCTGCACGTTCTTTTCTTGCAACTTGCATTGTCGTACATTTGATAAACCAATTTAAATACCATGGTCATTGGTATTAGTGATACTGTGTTATATTGCATAATGATGCACAGTGTAACGAGAGAGAGCTGTATTTACATCAATATATTTTTTTGACCTAAGATCATTTTCATACCCATTTGTCATTTTTAGACTCAAAAGGTCAAAGGTCAAGGTCACATGGAATAAGAAAATGAAAACTGTTTCCACTCAATAACTTGACTTGCATACCAGAGTACCACTCTGGTGGCATAGTGGTTAGATCATCCGTCTCGGGTGTGGAAGGTCATGGGTTTGAAACCCAGCTGAGTCATACCAAAGACTTAGAGAAAGGTACTAACAGCTGCCTTGCTTGGCACTCAGCATTAAGAGGTTAGTGTTAGGACTGGTCAGCTTGGTGTCAGGATAATGTGACCAGGAAGGACATAATGCTACATGTCTATGGCATGATGCCCCAGTGCTAGACATTACTATAAAAAAACTGCCACATTGCAGATATCATAGCGATATGACTATAAAAGTATTAAAGCTACATTAAAAATCCAAATCACACAGACACACACACACACACACACACACACACACACACACACACACACACACCAGAGTACCTTGAGCAATATTCAGCTGATTTGCATTAAGATACTAAAGGCATCAATTTATTATGGGTCAAAAGGTCAGAGGTCAAGGTCACTGTGACTTGAAGCAAAAAATACTGTTTCCACTTGAAATCTTGAGTTCTTTGTCACATACGTGTGTAACAAGATAACCCAGTTGGGATTTTGGACTCAAAACAGAACACTGTTGATGGTAATACAAATATAAATGTTTATTGATGTATGATTTAAATAAGAAAATAAATATGATTGATACGTGCGTGTGTGGGTCCAAATACTGGACAAATTAACATAATACGCATGAAACCTATAAATGCAGCAAATATAAATATAAATGAATGACTTTACATAGCACAAGGACAAGGTGAACAAATCACAGCAATTCCACACGATGAAAATAATAGGTGTTTTACTCAATAGTAAAAAAAAAAATGATGGATTCACTCAACTAGTGAAAAATGAGATTGTTTTACTCAAATAGTAAAATGTGGTAAATTGATTGGAGAGATATTATACAAAAATATCTTATACACTCCCAAAACAATGGGTATAACAAAATCCAAAAATTAGCCCACTGCTAAAAGATTACATACATGGAGTAACAAAAAACACTCCGTCAAAATTACACTTGGCTACCAGTCACACTGGTCAATCAAGTAAGTATCATTACAGGTAGTCACCGACCACCTTTCAATTCCTTCTGTGGTTAGCTCTGAAGCTGGTACCACGTCGACCACGATCACTCTGATCACCCTAGCCAGCTCTACACTCTAGTTACTCTATTCACTCTATTCAGCTCTACAGCTGCTATGTTCACTCTGGTGACCCTGGTCAGCTCTACAGCTGAAGACGTGCAAGGCCCTAAGTAGACTGCTTACTGACAAGACTTTCCATAATGTCAAGATATCACATTACTGTGAGGCATTTATACACATGGGATGTAGTCTGCTAGATGTAAATCGGTTTTTTCCCATCAAGAGCACTTCACACGTGCGGCAGGGATGAACCGAACTCACTATTTCGAAATAATGTACACGATACATAAATCACCCTTGGGTATCGTTGTACACAAAAAAAACGAAACCCGAGTACATGTATTAAATAAATAGAGAGATTCACACAATTCCGTGACAATACCTCCCCCCTTAAAAAAAGGTGGCAACACTTAGAAAAATCACGGAATGCAAACACAAGCAATTGTTTAAAACATCCAATTTGGAATACTGAACGAAAATGATCTGCTAATTACACCCTACTTAAAAAATCGGCACCCACATTTTCCGACCCTCGAATCGCCTCGATTCGGAAACTATACGGTTGCAAATACAATGCCCAATGCATCAATCTTGCGTTGGCAACCTTTGTTTTGTTCAAGTATAAGAGCGGCTGATGGTCCGTTTGTAAGATAAATTCCCTCCCAAAAAGGTATGTATGGAATTTTCCTATCCCTCATACTAAGGCTAGGCACTCCTTCTCCATCACGGAGTAGTTTTGCTCCCTAGAGAGCAATTTCCTACTTGCATAAGCAATGGGCAATTTCATCCCCTCTTGCTCCTGTAGCAAAACAGCCCCAAGTCCCGTATCGGACACATCAGTCCTCAACACAAAAGTTTTGTTCATTTCTGGCAATTTTAAGATTGGTGCACTTATCAGTCTTTGTTTCAAAGCATTAAACACATTTTCCTGGCAATCATTCCAGGGAACGTTATTCGGTTGCCCTTTTCTAGTCAAGTCTGTTAATGGGCTCGCAATAGCTGCAAAATTGGGAACAAATTTCCTGTAAAACCCAATCAAACCTAGGAAAGATCTTACTTGTTTCTTGGTTTCTGGTCTAGGTGCATCTCTGATTGCTTCTGTTTTGTCTGGGTGAGGTTTTAACTGGCCTAGTCCACTTACAAGATGGCCCAAACATTCTAGGTCAAAATACCCTATGCTACATTTGGTGGGCCTAGCTGTAAGATTAGCAACGCGAAGTCTGTTTAACAGATCCCTCAATACCCTGACATGTTTCTCCCAGGTAGATGTATAAACAAAGATATCATCTACAAAACTGTCTACGTTTTCCATACCATTTAACAGTTTGCGCATGAGACGAATGCACGATGCACCGGCGTTGACTAAACTGAAAGGCATGACTTTAAATTGATAAAGACCTTTGGGAGTCACGAATGCCGTTAACTCACTGGCATTATTGGCGATTGGTACCTGCCAATATCCCTTGGTAAGGTCTAGCTTGGAAATGTATTTATGACCTGCCAACTTTGAAAATAAACTTTTGATGTCCGGCATTGGTTCTGCATCGAACACAGTGATTTTGTTCAGTTGCCGAAAGTCAGTGCAAAAGCGGTTTGTCCCGTCTTTCTGACTAACACAATGGGGGCGAGTATGGGGAACTGGAAGGTTCGATCACTTCCTGGGCTAACATTTTTCCCACTTCCTCGTTGATGGTCTCCTGTGCATTAAAGGGTATTGGACATCCTTTAATCCTGATCGGCTCTGAGGTATTCAACTTGATCTCGTGTTGAATCAATCCAGTACGGCCTGGTTTGTCCGTAAACACGTCCGGGTATTTGGACAAAATCTCCAAGATCTGCGTACGCTGACCCTTGGATAAATCCGGGCATACATTGATCTGGTTTATACCTTCTTTCCCTACATCAATGGGGTATTCAAGGGGCATTTCAATACTGGAGACGAATTCATATTCATCACACGACCTATCCTCTATCACCGCTACACATACTACGTTCAAGACCCCTTTATTAGTTATTTGACTAGGTCTGTCTACGTAAAGTTTCAGCATATTGGCGTGAAATATCTTGGGTTTACCTTCCATGTAAATGATGTAGTCCATTTCGCCTTTCACTTGTTTGACTTCATATGATCCTTTCCATTGGACTAGCAGCTTGTTTTTGTTCGTAGGGAGAAGCACCAGCACTTTATCACTTATATCAAACTTCTTGTTCCGGGTTCCACGGTTGTAGTACTTCGCGTACTTATGACTAGATTTCGCGAGTTCGTCTTGCGCCATTCGACATGTACTCTCTAACCTTTCGCGCAAATCTACAACGTATTGGTAAGTGGTCTTAACTTCTTTGTTCGCAACTTTGTCTGACCACAGTTCGCGTAGAATACACATAGGACCACGAACTGTCCTACCGTACAATAGTTCAAACGGGGAGAAACCTAAACTTTCGTGAGGAACCTCACGATACACGAACAGAATTGCGTTCAGATACCTATCCCAATCCTTAGGTCTTTCCACACACATCCGTCACAACATTTGCTTCAACGTCCCGTTGAATTTCTCTACTAACCCATTGCACATAGGGTGGTAAGGTGTTGTGCGCAACTGTTTAAGGGACAACAACCTACTTATTTCTGCCATGAGATCTGAGGTGAATTGCACTCCACAATCTGTAAGAACCTCTTCAGGCACTCCGACCCTGCTAAACATGTCCACGAGCGCTTTGGCTACACATTCGGTTTCGATTGATGGCAAAGCTATGGCTTCAGGGTACCTAGTGGCGTAATCTACTAACGTTAAGATGTATCGGTTTTTCCAATCGGTATGTGGAAATATGGGTCCTACAATGTCAACGGCCACTCTTTTACACGGAGTATCTATCAGGGGCATCTGACCTAACGGTACTCTAGTTATCCTCCCCCTTAGAGACCGTTTTCTGGCAAACATCGCATGAACGACAAAACCACGCTACATCGCTGTTGACACCAGGCCAATGAAATTCTCGTATTACCCTATCAGTTGATTTCTTCACACCTAAATGACCCGCCATACTCGACTCATGTGCGACCTTGAGTACATGTGACCTGAATTTCTGGGGAACAACAAGTTGTAAGAACTTCCTATCATCAGGTGTAGTATATTCCCTGTACATTAAACCCTTACAATGAATAAATCTAGAGGACCCCCAGTTTTTACACCTCCTCACAGTACCCAACAACATTTTCTCCACTGTCGCTTTTAAAGACTCATCATGTTCTTGCTCGCTCAGAAATTCTTCGCGGGAGATATCAGTAATGGCTTCCGGTACTTTTAATTTACGTAGAGGTTTATTATCCTCCCTTACCTTAGCTCTGGTTTGCGCCGCTTGGATGATCGGGAATCAGAAGTCAGACATGGTTGGGAGTCTAGATCCCTGTACATTGCCAATCGTAAGTTCATAGATTGGATTGGCTATGCACAACGCTTCAACGGTTCCGGTCAGAAAAGGTGTTTCGATATCTATCCTTGCTACCGGAATGTGGTCAATTGTTTGGTCCAGTAGCATACAAGGTGATTTAAATCCCAGCAATTGGTCATCGTGGACAAGGCTCCGTTTCATGACTACACTAGTGCACCCTGTGTCTCGTAAAACGGTCACTAGCTGTCTGTTGACAGTACCATTCGCTGTTGGTACTTTTGCCTCGAGGAAAAACACATGTGCCATTCGATTGGATAGCGTCACTACCGATCCTTGCACACACCGCCGGCTCGTACACTGCTTCCCTGTTAGCCTGCTGGGAAACACCGAGTTTCTCATCATCCCACCATCTACCTTCAATGGCCACCATGACTTTCTGGACTGATCCCTTCCGTTTAGGACAATTGGGGGAAATATGACCCCACTCCTTGCAAGTGAAACATTGCTTGTCCTTATGCTTTCCCTGGTTATCCCTACCAGGTTTTTCAGGTTCCTTGAGTTTTTGGTCCTTAGCCTGATTCCCACCTTTCCTGTCTCGTGAGATGACATTCTGAGAACCTCCCCGAGCCTCAGCAAATAAGTCCGCCTGTGTGGCCATGTCATATATATTCGTGAAGGACCTTTCCCTGAAGAATAAATATAACTCCTTGCCACAAGTTGTTAATAGCTGGTCCTGAAGCAAGAAATTGAGAAGACCCTCGAATGTCTTGACGACTTTACCACATTCCACCCATCGCTGCGAGTAATTGCACGTCCTACTGACGAACTGGGTGAATGTCTCGCCTCTCTCAGGTTTGCTATACTTAAACTTTTTGCGAAACCCTTGCTCGGTTAGCTCGTACTTCTTCAGAAGTGCTTCTTTCAACGCGAGGTAGTTTAGCGAATCGGCCGTGGATAAACGAGAATACACATCTAATGCTTTACCCTTAAGCAATGCGCTAAGATGGAGCGACCAATAATCCTTTTTCCATTTTTGTACAGTGGCGTACCTTTCAAACCTGTTTAGATAACTATTCATGTTATCTTTGTTGTCTTCAAATGGGGGCAATTTTGGACCTCTCAGTTTAAAATCATGTTCCCCCTCCCGTATGGTTTGCAATAGCTCAGAATTCTTTGGTATTCCCTTTCCCTATTTCTATCTTCTAACTCCAAAGCTTCTAACCTGACTTGTTTTTCCCTTTCTGCTTTCCTATCCTCTACTTCTGTTAGTAGTTGTACCTTTTCCCTTTCTGCTTGCTTTTCTAATTCTATCTTCTCCCTCTCTGCTTCCCTTTCCCATTCTATCCTTTCCTTTTTGGCCTGCTTTTCCAATTCTATCTTCTCCTTCTCGGCCTGCTTTTCTAACTCTATCTTACCCTTCTCCAATTCTGTCTTTTCCCTCTTGAAAGCCATTTTTCTTTCTGCGGATTCCCTTTCTATTTCCCTCTCCCTTAACCTCTGGTCACTTTCCCTAGCCTGTTCTTCATGAACAAGCTCTAAGAGATTCCCCCTCGTAGCCAAACTGTTTCCCCAGTTCCACAAGTTCTTTCATTGATGACATTTCAAAAAATCAGATAACGACCAACCTAAAGTGCAGTATAATGCCAAAAGGTGTAATTACTAAAATTTCAATAAACAACTGTATTTTCCTTAATGAAAGGCAACAATAAAAAAGGTGAAATGTGTACAAAAAGGAAAGTAAAGTTAAATGGCTACTTAACCTCACTGTCTTGTCAAGAGCGTCTGAAATACACAAAAAATATTGATACAAGAATAATGAAACAGTGCGCTGTTAAATCCGAGATTATCCCACTTCTGACACCATTTGTAACAAGATAACCGAGTTGGGATTTCTGACTCAAAACAGAACACTGTTGATGGTAATACAAATATAAATGTTTATTGATGTATGATTTAAATAAGAAAATAAATATGATTGATATGTGCGTGTGTGGGTCCAAATACTGGACAAATTAACATAATATGCACGAAACCTATAAATGCAACAAATATAAATACAAATGAATAACTTTACATAGCACAAGGACAGGGTGAACAAATCACAGCAATTCCACACGATGAAAATAATGGGTGTTTTACTCAATAGTGAAAAAAAAATGATGGATTCACTGAACTAGTGAAAAATGAGATTGTTTTACTCAAATAGTAAAATGTGGTAAATTGATTGGAGAGATATTATACAAAAATATCTTATACACTCCCAAAACAATGGGTATAACAAAACCCAAAACTTAGCCCACAGCTAAAAGATTACATGCATGGAGTAACAAAAAATACTCCGTCAAAATTACACTTGGCTACCAGTCACACTAATCAATCAAGTAAGTATCATTACAGGTAGTCACTGACCATCTTTCAATTCCTTCTGTGGTTAGCTCTGTAGCTGGTACCACGTCGACTACGATCACTCTGATCACTCTGGTCAGCTCTACACTCTAGTTACTCTATTCACTCTATTCAGCTCTACAGCTGCTATGTTCACTCTGGTGACCCTGGTCAGCTCTACAGCTGAAGACATGCAAGTCCCTAAGTAGACTGCTTACTGACAAGACTTTCCGTAATGTCAAGATATCACATTACTGTGAGGCATTTATACACATGGGATGTAGTCTGCTAGATGTAAATTGTTTTTTTCCCATCAAGAGCACTTCGCACGTGCGGCAGGGATGAACCGAACTCACTATTTCGAAATAATGTACACGATACATAAATCACCCTTGGGTATCGTTGTACACAAAAAAAACGAAACCCGAGTACATGTATTAAATAAATAGAGAGATTCACACAATTCCGTGACAACGTGGACCAAACTTTGTGGATAGCCTGCATGTGAGATAGGATAGACATCTGTTCATATTTGGGTCAAATATCAAGATCACAGTTACTTAAAGCAGTTTATTCTTCGAGCTGTAAAAGTGACAGTGGCAGATGGCCAGGCATCTTTAGTACTTGTTATAGAGAATAACTTTTTGCCAGTAAAAATGTCATGATGTTATTACAATATCGTAAAAATTGTGACATTGCAATAAATGTGTGTGTGATTTGGATTTTTAAAATAGCTGTAATAATTTATCAGTCACACCATTATGATGTCTGCAGTGTAGCAGTTTTATAGTGATGTCTAGCACTGAGGCATCATGCCTAGCGAGTTAGCTGCTTGTACCATTTTTATAAGTCTTGGGTATGACTTGGCCAGGGATCAAACCCGCGACCTCCCACATTCAAGGCAGATGCTCAATCCACTTAAGCCACTAGAGCGGTCATTTGCAATATATATCATTAGGCTCACAATAACATCTCTTGTATATATCACTGATTCAAACAATAATTTCTTTTTTCACCCAATTTCTAGGGTCCAGATTCATATTACGGATCAAAGGGACTAAGGAAAGTAACACACGAGTCTGTAACAAGTGGAAAAGTGACTTTCCAGTTTCAATATGCTGCGGGCAATAACAACGGCACATCAGTAGAGGATGGGCAGATACCAGAGATCATCTTTTACACATAAAAAAGACCATAAGTTAATTTAGGATAAGGCAAGTTTCGGATTTAAGTCAGAATTTCGGTGTTCATATGGACTAGAAATATGAGCACAACATTTGAATTGTAGGTTTCATGAAAATGTCAGCTTCAGGCAACTTAAATTTTGTCTCTGTTTTCCAGATCTGAAAGACAATAAGAATTGGAATTTAATTGCAACTTTATTGAAAAATCACACTTATTTAACAAGCTCAAACTTTATATATTTTTTCAGCCATTTCATATTCTTAAAAACAGCATACATTATTCATGATCCTGTAAAGTTACAAGTCTACCAGAAATGGCAAAGAAATGACCTGTGGTTAAAATCTGTGGCTAATTTTCCATTCTGGATGTAATGGTCCAGATTTCCATTATGGATGCAGTAGTCCAAATTTCCATCATGGATGTAATCTTCCAAATTTCCACTACTAAGGTGTGAAATATTCCATATTTTTAGTGGGGTATTTGATTTTGTTGTTATGTTCACCACCACATTTGTAGATAGACAGCTTTCAAGTTTGACATCATATGTGAGCTACACATTGTTTTTTTAATACACAAACTTTCTTAACATCACAGTGGGTGGCATTATGCTTGTTGAAAGTTTTCTTGTTATTATTTCTTATTTAAATGTAACATAAAAGAATGATGAATGAATATAATTCCTTTCTTATAAACAGTCATACAGCTTGTAGACAAATTAGAAGAATTAAAAGAAAAATATTATTACGGTATTCTATTAGGTAATATTTCCTCCAGATTGAAAGGTAATATTATTCCATTCAGTTCATTTATTGTATTAATTTATGGCAATTCCCTTTGTTTTGTAATAATTCTCTTTGTAATTTTTTTTTATCAGAGATGGGTATTTCTTGAGAAAACAAAACATCACTCAGAGCAAGACCATTTGGTGCTCCTGCAGTATGACATGAGAAGGAGGAAATTTTATTATTCACATTCTTAATACATTTGCCACCTGTCCTGTAAGAAGTTTTCAGCTTGGTTTCTGTTCAGTAACTTTTTGTAAGACTTATTGATTAGGCCAGATTTGATATATACCTTAAATATTTATAAACAGATGGTTGTGTCAGTTTGTTTTTTTACTCTTTCCTGTCAAGACTGGACTAAGAAATGACACTTGTTTGACTTAAACACAAGTTTGCTATTGCATCTTGACCCAAGGTTTATTCAGCTATACAATATTTGTTAGCCATTCATGTCTGTTAGATTCATTTCTAATTTTAAGTGTTTTGTCAGCAATTGGCCTTGTGAACATCACTATTGAAGTATTTAAAAAAAACAAAAAATTCTGTTGCATTGTTGGAGCCCTGAGTGGCTGAGTGGTCTAAAACACTTTAATGATCACTGCATTCCACCTCTGTCTTAATGGGATTGAGTCATGAGCTTGGACAATGCGGGTATGTGAAGATGTTTGCCAGTAGCTTCCTGTGGGTTGGTGGTTCTTCCTGGGGTTTTCCCGGGTTCTTTCTGCAGCAGTTATACTGACCACCATGTATAGCCAATTGTGTGCTGAAAAATTGCATTAAACCCACAGGAAGAACAGCAACTGTTGCATTGTCTTTTGTAATTGAAGAAAAAGTCCTGTAAATGTTGTATCATCAGAATGGGTGGGTAGATGGGTTTTTTTCTTCTCTTTTGAATATTTCAGAATGGGTGTTCAGGATCAGACAGGTTGAAGAAATGTGGGTTTAGTTTTAATTAAAGGTTTTTAGTGTATAATTATAGGTTTGGATCATTCGGGTACTGTTTTTAACAACATATGATTCTAGAAGTTTGTAAAAGCCAAATCAGAAGTGAATAGGACATTTTACTGTGAATTCACATGCATTTTTGCAGGTATCAATTTTTATAGTTTTGTGAAAAATGACATTTTTGTTGATACCTAAATTTATGGATTGGAGAAAGGTCCTGTTGTATTCAAAGAAGGATACTTTTTGTCAGATCTTTAAATTCATGGATTATAGCAACCACAAAATCAACATAAGATAGTACTCCATCAAATCTAGTGAATTCTTTCTGAAATACAAATCAAACTACTTGTTGGAACAATAAAAAGTCATTTTAATTAGTAAATTTGCTTCATTGTTTGGAAAATTGTTTTACAACTGTAATATAAAATGTGTGATAATATTTCATGCTAATAAGTTCTGATGAGAAGACAAAGTATGGAACTGCTTCCAGTAAATGGCTATGTACATGGTACATTGGTTCCTTATTACAAGTTATCTCATTACAAGGTGATCCCTTTTAACAGGTGGTTTTGGTCATGGATCCCATTTCATTATTTAATAGTAATAAGATACCTTAATATATGGTGATGCCACACTTATAAGGAAGTCCAGTTCTAGGACTCGCACAAACAAAATTATAATGTCAGAGTGAATACTGTTTTTTTTTTTATTTGCAATAAATCTGTTTTCTATTAATTAAGTTATGTAATGGTACTGTAAATACTCACTTATAAGTTGAGTCCAGTTTCAAACAACATAGACCCTGATTTGCAATTGCATAACGTGCCAGATCAAATTCTGTGTTGTTTGATTTAGTGATTACTTATATCAAATTGCATGGACCTAAATCTGTTGGTGCATTATGTAAGGGCAGAGCTGGGTCTGTGCAGTTTGCAGATGGACTTGGAAGCAAGTATATGTATTGTATTATTTGTCATAAAGTCACAAGTGGTAGAATGCCATTTACATATACCATAAATGTTCACCTATAAGATGAATCCAGTTACAAACAGCATAGACCCTGATTTACTGTTGCATAATGCAATGGCAGATCAGGGTCTATGTTGTTGTTGTACTGATTACTTCTAACAAAGTTACTGTTACCCATATAAACATCTTATGCTAAACAGAATTTGACCAAAGTTTACAAAAAAGTTTCCTTGCTTAAGGGTTTCAGATTTGTACAGATTAAAACCAATCCACTGCTGAAAGTAGATAAACATTTTGCACAACTTTTTCTATTAAAAAAAATACCAAACAGAATTTGACCAAGTTCAACACAAAGCTTCGTGGTATAATGACTTTCAATATGGGACAAATGATGCTGATGTACCATCATGTATAGATGAAAATACAAAGTGTCAAGAAACATTAAAACAGTTGATTTGTAACATATGCAATAAACAGAAATGAAAAAATTTCAAAGACGATATTCTGTTGACTCATATGTCATGACCAACTGCTCTTCGGTTTGGCTTTAAGACACCTGTCAGCCTGGTAAGAAATCTTGGGCCTTTTCCTTGGAAAGAATGATTTAAACAGTGATTGATGCTTGTGTACATGAACAGGCTTATGATCTTAAATTGTAATCCTGATTCTGACAGAATTTTATGGGAGGACGTAACTGCTCATTCAAATTGTAACATTTTTTTTTTTTCCATTCAGAGTTAGAAATATCATGTTTTCTCTTTCTGGAATTATATAGAATTATTTGAACATTCTGACTGTATTTTAATGTATGTTTGTTTCATCAATAGCGATAGAATACAAAAGTTAATTGTCACCATATTCAACATTATTTTCTTCAAATTTGTTCTCATTCAGACTTGTTAGCTTTTACTTGCAATTTAGCAGCTGTTTGTTGTTCAGATAGTTCTTTTTATGTTTATGCTTTTTAAATGTTTCTTAATTTTGTAATAAAAACTTGTTATTAATAACACTAGAGATTGGAAAACCAGAGATTTGGAGAAGATGGGAATTCAGGGGCCATAACTCTTCTAAATGATGACTTGGATTGCTACAAGGCCAACTTAATTAAGGTCTGTTCTTTTTCTGAAATGAAAGATTCCTCAGTAAAGGTATGCTGAGTTTAAAGTCTCATTCCAGATATGGCTGAAACCAAAAAAGTTGTTTGGTGAAGTTATCATATGGAACCAAAATCTTGTAGGACAAGCAATCAGGGGGTTATAACTCTTCTGAGACTAAACCTAAATAAGGCATATGCGGATCTATCAGACATTGTTTACACAAGATTGCATCAGAACAAGTTGAAAGATTCTTGAGTAATTATGGTTAAAAGCAACTTACAATGTGAAGATGCGAGTTAAATTGTTGAAAATGATATTTAAGAGAAAAAATCCATAAGGGCACAATGTACACACCAAAATCCATGAATCCTTTAAATTCAAGGAGATAGATTTCTTGGTTTCATTTAAAAAAATAATTATTACTACTTTATTTCATGGATTTGTTATTTTTAAAAAAAATGATAAAACGTTAAAGCAGTGATGCATATCTCTCAGTAAGATTATAGTTACTTTAAGTTTTATGCACTTTAAAGGAAACTTGCTTAATCTCTACTGCATTAAGTCATTAGGTAAGTTGTTCATTACTAACAGTTAGTGTCAATATGGAGATTCAGAGCTGACATCCTTTTGCATACATGTACAAGCAGAAAAGCACAATTTGATTGATGTAATTAAGATTGCAGTTAGGTTTTCTGTGTTCTTGAAAACTATTATCAAAAATATGAAGCTCTCTGCAATCAGAGATTAGGTGCTAAAACATGGCCAATGACAGCAAACAGCCTTTTCAAAATGAAGCTCTTATCTTGTCCATATGTAAACAGTTCATATATCAACAGTTCCATTGAAATTGAGTTTCACACTCATTTGCCATGACTCAGCAAGAAACTTTATAAAGCTTTCTGGAATGCATGGTCGCAAGTTCTTCATTTGTTGATCAGGTTGATGTGATGTGAATTCTGTACATGAATCACTGCCCTTTAGTCAGCATGATCAGAAGGTGGTTGTTCTCTTAAATGCTTTCACAGCATATCACTGAGAGGCTGGAATCGTAATGAAGGGTCAGTGACCTCGTACCCCACTTCGTACAAACCATGTCCAAGATGTTGAAAAACCCGCATTTATCTGTCAACAAATTCTACAAGGAGGAACTTGCATTTTTGTGAGTGGCATTTGGCCCTAGATATTGCTCATTACAGTGGAGATGTACTCCCGTGTAAGATCTAGATTGATATGAAAACTTAGACCCTTAAGCCAATTCATGCCAAGTGGATTATTTTTACATATGACTGTGTCAGTTCAGATGGACATGATTCAAATAGGCTAGGAGAAAAATGGAATAATCTATTGATTGTTTATTCAGCAGTTAAATGTTTGAAATGTGTCTTGTAATAACAGTGTGCTTTTTTGTTTTGTTTACTCAGTGGAATAGTGGATAGTACTTGTGATGGACAGGATTAAAAATCCAGTGAAAGCTTTTTTATTCATTAAACTAATACTTGAATTAGACATGGCAAATTGCTTTTACATTAATATATCTTTACATTTTATTTACTTGAACTTGAATGCTAATCACATTTCTCAGATAAAGTTTAAAAAGCATAAAGTGTTAGAAAAAATATTTATAAATAGATATACTGTGATTTGGGAATGACAGAATCTCCAAGCAATTTTGCATTTATTACTATAGCATCAGATAGTCATTATTTGTATGGAGCTTTCAGGTTTGTGAAATTTTGCATGTGAATTAAATCGTAATCAGTTTCCATTGTTCTTCATCTTTCATAAATAAATCATGATATAGAATTCTTAGCACTATTAAGACCATTGGTATTAAAGCAAACAAATGAGTGACACTTTACCAGCACATACAGTAGCTTTGAATATCAGATGGAATTCCTATTTCGTTGCAACTTAAAATTTGTGGTTTAGCTTACCCAAGAAAACCACGAAAATTGAGACAAACAAATAATAGTGAATTCGTAGTATACTGAATATCAGTGGTGTAGCAAGAAATTTCCAAAACCCAACCCTCCTATTCTGGTGTCCCCTCCCAATAAAAAAAAAAGTTTTATGGGACTTTTGTGCCCGGCCTATCCCACCACCTCCATCTGCTTTGGCAGTTGCAGCACCATTGTTCAATGGTCTTTGAGCTATATTTGTTATAAGGATCATCTGTACTGGTGATTTGAAAATTGTGGTATAAAAGAGCAATAACTGGAACTGACATGACAAAACCATTAAGTTTCCATTCTGTAGTTTTGTATATTGACAGATTCGAGTTTCTAAATTAAAAAGTGAATCCTGACATTTGTCCCATGGGATCATGTGTTATTTAAAGTAGAAATCCAGGAATGCTAATCTTTGCATGAATCAATTTTCATAAGCATGCAGTATGTAATGGATTATACAGGTCTACCTCAGTATGATAACCACATGGCTTTAATGCAAAACTATGTGCTAAGAGCGAGTGCCCAATTTTAAAAAGCAACATTGCATGTAAAATGTTTGAAAAGACAGTTTAGCTGGTCAAATTTTTTACTCGTGAGACAGATCACTGAATAAACAGATCTTGAGTTGAAATTTAAAACAGACAATGCTTGTTTACCTTTTGTGGCATGTAACAACTCCAAACACTGCTCAGTTCTGTATTAAATGTGGACTCTTCTACAATTCCAGGAACCAGCATGTGGACTGCATGTACACAGACCACTCTTTTTCAGCATGTATCAAATGAGTAGTTCTCAGTATGTTGATGCAAATGGTGTTGAAATCATTTTCGTGCAAAACTAATTAGGAAATTTTATCTAGATCAGAGGCACATGAAATTTCATTGAGCTACAGATGAGGTTATTATTATTGATGCTGAATAAACTATAAAAAATATTTAAATTTAAAAACTTTCAAAAGGTTTTGCACCTTGGCTGTTATTGTCCATATCATTTTCTCTGTGTGTGTGTGTTTGTGTATACACACTTATTTGGAAATGAGAATTGTTGAGGTGCTGCTGTCTTGTTCATTATTCATACAAAGCATGTTTTTAATTGCTCTATTTCTCCTTTTTCCATGGAGAAGAAAGAAAGTGTTGGGCCTGCCAGCCATGTTATTATAAATTTAAGTTTTTTTTGTACAGTCTTTAGTGGAATGTTTGATCACCAAATTTATTGGTACAATAAAACTGGCTTGATAAACTCTTTTCAGAAATCACCTGTCTCATAAGATCATAGTCTTAATGCACCAAGTATTGTCATACATAGTTGAATGACCCGTTTGAGAGACAGGATATAACATAAATTGAAAACAAGACTCTTTAAAATAATAAAATAATGTGCACACACACTACTGTTTTAGTCTGACCTGTGTTAACACATAACAAGATGTAGGTAGCACTTTTCTTGTGGCAACAGTGGTCACAGGCATCATGGCATGGTGCAAAGGCAATTGCGGAATCCAATTGTTTTATTAATATAAATAAACCAGTAATATGAACGACTGAATTGGTGGGCACCATTGATGTCAGGATTACATCAGCTTCCATTTATAAGATTGTCCAAAATAAAGTGTTAGCAAACTTATTTGTGTTGAACAGTCAGATAAGCTCCAAATTCGATTGCTCGCATTTTATTAGTTCAAACATGTCTTGATACGGGATGGCTTTAATGTTAGGGAATGTAACATATACTACTACTGTAAGGATCTGAACTCTGGTCTCCAGCAATTCAGTCAGATATGCACATTCCACTGAGCTAGAAGAGTCTGACCAGTTGTCCTATTTAGTGAGTTGCCATGCACAATCAGACTTGTACACTCCTCCCCTTAATTAGATACCATGACATTCAACCTAAAAATCACACAGTGGTGTAGCAATAATATATGGGTCCCTCTGAATATAAAATGTTATTTGATGTTGGGAATTTTTAACCCTCATTGGGCCTTTGTTGCACACCCACCCACCCCCATTTGTATGTGTATGGGGGAATTGTTTGGTTGTTGCTATGTCACTGACCCAGGCCCAGATAAACTCCAAACTGTAATGGTCACATTTATAACTGCTGTCGGGTTTCAAACTAGAGTTTCTTGCATCTAAGTCTAATACACATACAACTAGACTGCAACATCTACATCAGCCACGCTGTTTATTGCAGTACCTGTATGATATGATGGTAGAGCATTCACTAAGTTCATTATTACTCAAAGGGTGGAAGGTTTGTTGATTTTAGCTTGATCTGATCATTTTAGTATGTTTTGTTTTTTATCATCATAATTGAAGTTGAGAAGTTAATATTTTGGGTGCTTATGACTGCAGTTGTATTTATATCAAATAGGAGAGCATTCATATTTTTGTTCAATATACTCTTTCTTGGATGTAAATACCATGCAGTTATACTGTATATGTATTGCATTTTCACATTCATCAACTGCCACAAACCTGAGGTAGTTTTTCCCAAAAACCAGACAACCTGGGAAGACCCACTTTTGGTGTAAAATATGTTTCTTCATTAGTACTTAACCTGATCATGATGTAGTTGGTGTACATCCACTGTCTTGCAAATCCAGTCTGCCCAAGTTAGCCTGAAAAAGATGTTTACTATGTCTTTTGGCTTTGTTTAGCAAGTTGTCTGCTCCGCAAGATGGCAGTCAGACAAGAGTGATCTCCCATTGGATTGAGTAAGTGATGTCAAATCCTGTCACTTGTCAGCTATTACTGGTGCAGGTGTGCATGCTCTTTCATGAATGTAGCTGCTGGGAGTGTTTGGGAGGGTGACCTCATTTAATAATCAGGCAAGTATTACTGAAAAAAAAAATTATTTCAAAACTTTGTTTCTTCTTCAAATATGTGACTTGTTCAAATTACATTGGATGAAAGGAGAAGATTATTGCTTCTTTAGATAAGTTGCATCATTATGAAGCTGCTGAATGACCTGAAAAGATAGCATTTTACTTTTGTAGAATGTTGTCCAAAAAGTTCAATTTCACAGATGTAGAGCTAGTTCTAAAGTGTGAAACAACTCGATCCATAATTCTTGTGAAGATCCAGGGGTTGAGATTCTAACTGACAGGGGTTAGCTTGAACTGGTACATGGTGTGCCAGTGTGTGAGTCTCTGGAATTTCCAGGAAGACCCATGATTGTAAATATGAAGGAGGTATACGTTGTTGAGGTCCAGGCCGACTTGCAAGTCTTCTTCCTGAATGGTGTTGAGACAATCGTTGCATTCCCATTCTGAACCTTCATGCCAGAATGTGATGGCTGAGTTGGTTTAGATCTGTGACAAGATGGACCTTGACATCAACCTCAGAAACTAGCCTGGAGTAAAGTCCCAGCAAGTTTATGTTGTGAATAATCTCTATTAAAGCACTTGCACACCCCCCCCAACATCATCCTGCCCATTAATTATTTTTCACTGCCTGTAACTAGAAAAAAACAAACAAGGGCATATAAAAAGTTAAATCTGTCAAGTGTCACACTGAACTTACAGTGAAGTAGATGCTATGAAATTAAAAAAATGACGGAGAAAATTATAGAAATGATCCTATTACTTTGAATGTATTAGTAATTATGATCATTTAATTGATTTAAGGTACAACAAAAAAAAACTCTAGTACAGAGATGAATTGTATGTACTACAGCAGATGGTGCTTGTCAGCTTAGTTTTTCATGAAGTTGGACAATAGATGTGCAAAATATTCATCTATGATGAAAAAGGTGCTTGATCAGACTGAAAACATGGCCATACATTCTTGAGGTGACAATTGCTAAAGATTTCTCAAACTGATGAAAAGGCATAACTGGATGGTATTGAAAGCCTTTTTTATAAAAGGATGCTGACCAGGCCTTAGCAGAAATAAGAAATTGTGATTGATGGAATTTACTGCCAAGGGGAGACCACTATTGTCTGACGTCCATCTAGTGACGCACATGAAATTTATTTAGTACTTGTC
This sequence comes from Megalonaias nervosa, assembly GCA_016617855.1. Classification (NCBI taxonomy): domain Eukaryota; kingdom Metazoa; phylum Mollusca; class Bivalvia; order Unionida; family Unionidae; genus Megalonaias; species Megalonaias nervosa. The sequence continues at coordinate 26,660 of JAECUM010001980.1, forward strand.
TTGCTCAAAACCAAGCCAAAAGACATGGTGAACATATTTTTAGCTTTAGAGGATTGAATTTGCAAGGTAGTCTATTTACTCCTAAAGTATTATTATAGGGTTATGTATCAAAAAAAAAGAAACCACTGTTTTTGGATGTATCACCACTTACACCAGCACCAAGTATTGACATTTTTAACCATATAGGTGCAAGCAAATTTAGAACAAGAAAGTGTATTATAGTCATGAAGGGTTCCCCAGTAAATGCTTTGTGAAGAAATAAAATATTAGAATGGATCATAAATATGAAAAAAGTGGAGTTGCTCACTTGGCACATGAGAAAATTACAGTTGCTGGAATGGTAATCTGAGAAATGATGCTACACATCCTCATGGGGTGTTAAACCTTCAGAGGATGTAGCATACTTAAAACTGAAAATATGTGAATCAAAGGCCATCTACTGACAGTGTGCAGAACACAAATGGATTGAAATTTGTTCAGAGTCTGAGCTACATATTTTGCAAGCAAATGTGTACATCAAGAGTTTGATCTACAAGAAAGTAAGCATGTAATAATAACAATAGAATTAATTTGATATCTGGTACAAAATGGAGCCAAAGTCTTGTCTCAGACATGGTTGATTTGTATTAAAAATGCACAGTATTCACATTCATTTAACCCAAAATATAATTTTATAGTTTGCCATATTTTATTGTTTCCATTATGAGATATTATTTCCATATCTTACACAGTTCATTTTTCTAATGTACGCAATGTGAGTACTACACATTTTAATAAAACTCTACCTGGTGTGAGATGGGCCTTTTGTATGCTCCACTTTCCACAAAAATAAATCTATTATTATTATTTATTTTTTATTATAATTATTGTTGTTATTATTATTATTATTATTATTAGCCATGGGGTCAGTCTGTGTGTGAAGAGATATCCATGCTTTATCTTGGTTTCCCCCTTGTTATTTACATTAGCGTCAAGAATGCATGATATTATGCTAGATGCACAATTGAATAATTCTAGTGCTGTTACTCATTTGTGTCAGTTGGGTTTGTTATTAAGTTTTGGCCTACAATATTGCACGAGTAGCTGTCCATTTTCTCTTACTCTGTTTTTATGTTTACCATAGTGAGTGATTTTGTTTCAAGTCTGTCAGTTCATGGTCACTGGTTCCTAGGAAGGGGGTTGGCATGACTATTAAGGATTAATCATAGAGGATCAGCTTTGTCATGTCTATCTTTTTACTTATTTGGTTTCTCCATTCTCTGATTGGTCTGAAAATAGCTGCATGTCGGCAGTGATGGAACTTTGATAGTAAGTGGTTTCAATGGTTAGAAACTACTGTGTATATGATTGACTAGCTGAAAAACTGTTTAGTGCTACCTTAATGAGAACTTAAATATTGTTCAAGCTTACTACTTGAGATGTAAATTTCATATTTGAATGAAAACTTTCTAAGGCATAAAGTGTTAGTTAAACAATCCCTAAACCTCAAGAAATATGACACTTTCCCACTTTTCTATGTATGGATCTGAAGAAAAATTTTCATACTGCAGACTAGACTTTTCCACCAATCAAAATGAGTAATGTAGATAGAAATTTGCATGGAGAGAGGAAGTTGCAACCATCACCACTTGTCATAAAATTTGCCATTGCTTCACATTAGTTTTAACTGTGGAAACTAATCTCCAGGGTCAAAGGTCATAAAGCATGGCTAATACAACTCTATGGTAATAAAGTAACAGAAAAGAGTGAAAACCAACAAATTTTGTAAAATTCGATAATTTATTTCCCCAAAATACAAAGTGAAAATGTAATTTTTTTTTTTTACAGTATTGCAAATTAGATCCCAAATAATTCTAGAATTTCTAGCACAAGTCTTAATGATTAAAGTTCTGATTAAACTTTTGTGATATTCCAAAATAAATCCAATGCTGGAAGTGTTGATGTGCCTGTGATGGCTTGAATAGCAATGATGTGCCAATAGACTTGTGTTGAATAACAATAACATCCAAGAATATATCCTTGTTTGAATTTCACTATAAATCCAAGTCTCTATTTCCAAGAATATTATTTTAGATAAGTGCTTTGTATTCCCAGTGAATAAATAAATTTTAATAAAAATAAATTCCAGCCAAAATGAAATACTGGAGACAACAATAAGACTGATTTCTGCTTCAGATCTTATTGCAGGAATACATTTTTTTCCAAGAAACAAGATTTTATACTCCTCTACCTGACTTACAATTAGCATTTTCTAGAAAAAAAACTATTTACCTAATGGAAAATTTCATTCTAGGAGGTTCCAAATGTTTACAAGATAAAATCTTAGCTGGATATGTGAGAAAGCTTGCCAATAGCTTCTCATGGGTCGGTGGTTCTTTCCGGGATTTCCCGGTTTCTTCCTCCACCATTAATACTGGCCACCATGTATATCCTATCGTGTGCTGAAAAATGGCGTTAAGCCCCACAACAACAACAACAACAACAACATAAAATCTTAGCTATAATTAGAAGGTCTGTTACTAAAATTATAATAAAGAACTTGGTAAACATATTGTCCTTGACTCAGACAAAGATAATAATCCTAATATGTATCCTTCAATCAGAAAAAGGTAAACAATGTTGTTCACAAAACTGTCACTGATTATCGACAAGGTCAGCTACAAAATACAATTTTACATAACCCATAGCATATCATGAAATACAATTTTTTCTTTCAAAAACTAACAGACAGTACAACTTAAATATACATAACAATGGCATTTCACTATTTTGGGTAAAAATTTCAGACATACATTGTAGCAAATCATTATTCCTGTATATTGGATTAAACATTTTTCTTCTTTTATGTTGAAAAAAAACAACTACATTCACTGAACTGTTTTGATGGTTTTCTATGTTATGTTTCAGATTTTTTTGTCTGATTTTATTGTGGTGATGTATATTTGAGGTTTCGTATACATGGGTAATATTAATATAACAAGAGGCCCAAGCAGGTCTTGTATCTCTAATCTTTGTAAGTGACATGTCAACATCTTAATGCAAAATTAACACATCTTGAAAGCGAAATGCGTAAAAAAAATCTTGCATTATTGTCTATTAATAATGGTGTCCTTTACATGCTATCCAAGACATATATATATATATATATATATATATATGATCACTTATCAAAAGGACAATTCATTTATACAACCTGATTTATACAATCTTCATGATATTTACCATCTTCTGGGGTATTCTGTAACTCCAAAGAATGTTCCAAATATATACACTGCCTTTTTGAAGTTTATGAACAACATTATCTGTCAATGGACAAATATTTGATTGGTGCACCACTGCGGAATCATACTTGCTCCCTCCTGATGATTCCATCCAACGCAGGTATGATGTGAACTAAGATAATTTGGCTTCAGATTTTACTAGTCAGTGAGTGAGCAGTGTAATTCCCATCCATCTGTTACAAATGCCCAGGTCTTCTTTCATTGGGATGGCAAGTCCAGTCTTCCATTCTCTGGGTGTTTTAGTGTGTCCCATACGTTCTGTAGTATCGTACAAAGGGCATTTTGGTATTTCTCTTTCATCTGCTTTCAGCATTTCTGCACAGATCTTGTCTTCACCAGGTGCCTTTCTATGTTTTATTTCTTGATGGCATGATTACTTCCTTGGTTATGGGGTCTATGCAAATGTCAAGATCTTTTTCCACTGATGATATATTTACTTATTAAATTGGATCAAAATCCAACAAGAACCATTCACAAGCCCAGACAAACGGATACAAGATTACCTCTTTAATATGTGTGGATGTTGTACATAATCATATTTGTTAAAACTTTTATGTGTGAGTGTGTGATTTGGATTTTTAATGTAGCTTTAACAATTTTCCAGTCATATGCTATGATGTCTGCAGTATGGCAGTGATGTCTAACACTGGGGCATCATGCAGCAGACATGTAGCATCATGTCCCACCCAGTCACATTATCCCCACACCAGGCCAACCAGTCTTAACACTGACCTCTTTACGCTGAGCACCTAGTGAGGCAGCTGCTAGTACTAATTTTTCAAGTCTTTGGTATGACTCAGTGTGGGTTTGAACCCGCAACATCCTTCATCCAAGGCAGAGACTCTAACCACTTTAGCCACCATAACATTCAAGATCTTGATGATATAATTTTACCTAGCAAATCTAATGTAAACGGGGTCTGAAATATGGATTCAAAAGTGCTTACAAGTTCAGTTGATGTTGCTCACAACTGAACTCCCTGAAATTTTGATAATATAGGTTTACATTCCAAATATGATCAAGAATTGAGACCTCTAGACTCTTCACAAGCTCAGCCAATCAGATTCAAGATTTGATTAGAAATGAGACCTCTAGACTCTTCACAGGCTCAGCCAATCAGATTCAAGATTTGATTAGAAATGAGACCTCTAGCCTCTTCATAAGCTCAGCCAATCAGATTCATGACTGCCTAATTAATATGCTTTGATGTCTGAACTGAACTGAACTTTTCCGAAGTCCTGATGATGCAAGCTTTCATTCTAAAACTTATGTAAATCTGACAAGATAAGAAAGTTTCAAGAATGTTCACAAGCTATTGCTGATGGGCAGATGAAGCACAAATGGACAAAAGGCCATCATATAAGTTCACTGAGCCTTTGGCTAAAGAAACTAGTAATTGAAAAGTTTTTGTAATAGCCTGAAAACTTAATCAGGTCATCTACATGTGGATACAAATATGCTAGCCAAGTTTTATTTGTCTACATTAAGTGGTTTTTGTGCAATATTGCCAAAAAGATTCTCATGACAGATAGATGAATCAAGATGCTAACTGCAAGCAGTGGGAACATAACAAATTCCATTTTAGCTGGTACATGTAATTAAATTTTATTGGCTCCACCTCTGATCGGCAAGGAGATCCTACAATCTGTAGTTAATTACTATCTTCATCAAAATGGATAAATCATCTAAGAATCACCTATAATACAAACCAGAAATGTGTTTGTGGAACACAGATGCCCCAACATATTGCCTGAAATAGCTGTATGAAAAACTGAATCAAGTTGTGATGGACTGATGATGGTTATACTATATGCCACTACTGCTGTTGTCATGGGACAATAAAAACTGTCTAATCTTAAACATGGTAAATACCATATGTACTCTCTTGTAAATCAAACTGCAAACAACAAAGATCCTGATCTGGCATAGCATAATGTGCCGGCAGATCTGAGTCTCTGTTATTTGTTCTATTGATCACTCCTAACAAACTGCACAGACCCAGATCTGCCAGCATATTATGCGATGGCAGATCTGGGTTTCAGTTAAATGTACCAGTACATTATACTGCAAATAGTTAGTACAGTACCTTGCTTACCAAATTTTTACTGGACAGAAAATTTTATTGGTGAATAAATCTTATATATATCATTGTCAGGCAAAAAAATAAGTGATGCATAAAACAGAATTTCAGTTACGATCTGCTTTATTTTTACTGCTTCTTTGTACAATATTTGCATGCTAAATCATAAAACAATATTTGATGTATGAAAACAATAAACAATGATGATTAGTATGAAAAACAAAGGGTATGAAACAATTACATGAATTATGCCATCTTCCAATTTGGATTAAAATCATGAACAGAAATATGACTTCCAGAGTGCTAACAAGCTCTGCTAATTGGATGCATGACCACCTAATTAATATGCACTGATCTTGCTCACTTCTAACTATTCTGAGATTATGATGATGAAAGCCCACATTCCAAGTTTTGTCAAAACTGGGCCAGCAATCTGGTCTCCAGAGTAGTATCAAACTCAGCCAATCAAATACAATATCACCTCATTAATATGCATTGATTTCACTCAGCATCAACTCCATCTAAGATGATATCAGCCCATATTCAAAAGCATGGCCTCCAGAATGGTAAGAATAAACTGTTGAGGGATGCAGAGCAGAACCATATGATTATGATCAGGTGAACTAGAAGACTAAAAATTGATCCATAAACCATACATGTCTGTATTAATATGATGCAATTAAAGGGCAAAGGTCTAAGTCAAATGGAGACCACACCTATATAAAATCTGGCCAAAAAACATTAAGGTCCAAGTGGGTCTGGGTAGTCGACATGTCAGTTTCTGAAAGCAAATTTACACACATACTGAAATTGCATAGAGCACACAAGTGCATCATTTATTCTCTTTCTAGATCATATATAGAACTGTTCCCTTTTGTTCCCTTGATCTCTCACTGCCTGCCATAAACTAGGTCCTAATTTATAACTTAAAATTTGTTCATAGGTCCACCCTTTATTTGGCACTCTAAGGGAAGTTAATATGAGGTCAGACTGGATTCCTGGATCCCCCCCTCCCCCAAACCCAACTTCTAGTCATAAATTGGAAACCACTGGGATTCCCCACCCAAGGCAGCTGTGGTAGTTTAGTTTGTTAAGGTGTTGAACTTGTAACCACAAGGTTGTGGGTTCAATTCTCACCATATGACCAACTGGAAGGACTGCATTTTTCTGCATATTGTTTTTAAGATCATGTGGTTTCTTTGCTCTTTGAAGTAAAATTTGTAAGTGTTTCTGTAGTAAAGTATATTGAGGTTATTTTGTTAATTAAAAGCTAAAAATGCAAAATATACATTTAAAATAATGTCTGAATAATGATACCAATTATATGAAATGTCTTTAAAAAAACAGCATACATGTGACAGCATATAAATGACAATATTTCAGGAACTTTACTATGGTAATATTCTAATAGCATGTCAAATTCTATTCAACCAAAGATATCAAACTTGCTTCAAAATATTCAAGATCTTTAAATGTGGTCAAATTTTCATCAATTTATAAACCTGGACATTGTTTCATAAGAAATGTGTTCTTCTTAAATAAAAATATTTTTCTTGCGCAAAACTATAATGGAAATGAAAATTTTGTACTTGGATCCATTTATTGGTGTGCATCAGAGACTGTTTAAGTTGTTCAGGATAGAGACTAAATGTACATTAGCAATTTCCCCACAGCTTTTTGTTTCTTGGCAAAAGCCTTTTCATTCACAAGTTTGTAACAATTACTAGTATTTCACAAACTAGTCTCATAAATATAATTATATTGCTAAATTATTATCAGCATAGAGTGGTACTCTATATTGCTGTATATAAGCTGCTTCAGTTTAAATCACAAATCAATAACTATAATCCATTACATGCATTATTTTACTGTTTTGGTGCATCTTGTTCTCTTGAAATGTATACACCCTGTATTGTATAATTAATTTGTTTAGGTATTAAACTCTTTTTATTGTAACAGAAAGCCTTCTGAATAACCCCAAAACTGGGATTCTCAGAAGTCCATACAATATGTTACTTCCTTTGCTTTCTAAAATAACAATGGCAAGTAAATGCGTGTATCATGCATTCTAACATATATTCAAGAGGGTATCATTCATGTTCATCCTTATTTGTTAAAGCACTTTTGCATCGTCATCATGGATGCTCTTCACGTAGATTATACTTTCAAGTATTTTTGTACATAAACAATTTAATGTTACTGTTATGTCAATAACTGCATTGCTGATCGTGTGAGACAAACAACATTATTTAGAAACAACACTTGTATACAAAAACACATTTGTAAGACTGAATAAATCAATAAACGCCCATCTCAGTCCTTAACTAACTAAATAAAAAAACTTATTTTAACGAAAACCACTCATAAGGGATGATGCTGATTTTCTCAACTGATGACAAGGCATCATAAATGAGGGATCAATACTTGCTACTTTTGATATAATAAATTTACGCACTAATATTCTGTGTGACCTTAAAATACAAGCAGTGAAATCTGGCTGAAAAAAAAATGAATGTATTTATTCAAGATTCAATCAAGATTCAATCATAAATTTATATTCAAGTCCCTTGAACTAATACTTGAATGCAATGTATTTCAATTCAATGAAAATTACTACATATATAAAATGTACAGCATAACCTTATACTTCGTCTTGGGATATGTGGAAGAGACCTTATTTGCCAGAATGAGGGATAAGATGGAAAGGAATTTATTTAAGAAAGAAATTGAAGAGAATTTTAGATAATTACTTCATAATATAGAACAACACAGGTGTACAGGAATTCTTCAAGAACTTATTCACTTATATCCAGCTTTGAAATTACAACAAAAAAGAAATGGGAGTGAAGTAGGTATTCCTCTCCTTATATGTAAAACAGATAAAAGTTAACATTCCTTTTAATCTTGCATTAAGACTAAAAATGATTGTAAAGGACAAAACATACACAAGAACAGTGACTCACAGAATTACAGCAATATCTCTGTAGGTAAAACTACACCGAGGAGATTGAAAAGAAATGAACTGAACAAAGCTTAACCCATCATCAAACAAAGATCCTTCAATTACAATTTGTAACCCATGGAACACTATCTTCCTGATGGTATGAACATGTAAACAGTTACTCTGACACAGTGATAAAGTTAAAAATATTTTAGAAAGAGTGAAAATTATTAAAAGTAAGAGACAACCCAAATATTATAAACAAATTCTTAGAGATCTAAATTAATTTTTTATTGCAAGAGAGTCCCAGCTAAGCAAATGTAATACAAGTAGATGCAAAACCTATTCCAATATATTAAAAGTCAATTAAATTGCAAAATTCTGAAGTTAAACAGGACATAAACAGCAATTCAAAAATGTGATTTATACACTGATACGAGTGAAATGTGAAGCCCTTTATATAGGTCAGATGAAAAGTGGAATAAGAGAGAGAATGACAGCACACAAGAACAGAAGATCTCAGATAATAAAAAGTTACTAAACATCAACATCAGGATGAAACCTCAAAGTCCTCCCATATATTGAATATTTAAGAGAAGAAAATGAACTTTGTTTCATACACAATCTACAACCTGATCTTGATAGTTCTAATTATTCAACATTTATGACAAATTAAAATGGGATGTTTTGTACATTGTATCAATACAGTGAGACATTTTCATAACATAATCATAGGAAGCCTGAATCTATATTAACCACTTAAAACATTGTATTGATACAGTGATGCATATTATTTAGAATAAACTGTACAGGGTCTACACTGAGTGCATTTCAGCAACATTTTTTTTTTTTTTTTTTTTAAAAACTTAGTCAAAGACCATGAGGGGTGTTTCATGAAGAGCATCCATGATGATGGTATGAAAGCAACTGAAGGAATAAGGGATGAACATAACTGACATCCAGTTGAATTTACAAATTTATTTCTATGCATGATTTGGCACATGGACATTTATATACATCCACATACACACATATTCTAAGCTTATATAGAAAATATGATTAAAATTTGTTCAGATAAATGGCCTCTATAGGTTCATAAGTTCATGGAATAAAATGCAACATCACCTCATCATTTTGCATGGATGTCACTCATAATTGAGCTTATCGACAAGCTTACATAGCAAAAATATGATCAAATTCTTTTCAGAAATATGGTCTCTACAGTGTTCACAGGCTCAGCCAAAGAGATGCAAGACCACCATATTAATAAACATGGATGTCATGCATAACTGAATTCATCTCAGATTTTGATGATGAAAGCTTACACATCAGGTCTGATCAAAGTTGGACCAGATATAAGGCCTCTATAGAATCATCATATGCTCAGTCAATCAGAGGCAAGATCACCTCATTATTAAGTGTGAATGTTGCTCATATCAAGCTCAAGTGAGATCTTGATGATATGATCATACATACCAACTATGACTGAAATCTTTCTAGTGTTCACAAACAGGTGTTGAAGGCCAAACATACGATGCCATTAAACTCAGCAAAGTTATGTTAAAAAACATTAAACATGACCTAGGACTTCATTATGTAAAAACCTCATACTAATATGGTCTCATACCAAATTTCATTTCACTCCATTACCTCTTCAAAAGTATTACTGAGTGAAAATGAAATTGGGATGGACATGATAAAACAGGACATATAGGAATAAGAAAAAGATAAAAATGATGCGAGAACAAAATCTGACGGTTTTTAGGCAATTCAGTTCCTAGTGATAAACAAAGAGGTACTGTTTAGAAAGCACTTCAACCCTGAACCAGCAGGGGAAGTGAAATCATCAACTCACACTCAGTATACTGTTTTATAAATTCACACTATTCCTCTCTCCCCAGGACCCACTTTCCTCTTCTTAACCTCTTTGCAAAGTTATCAGCTGGACATTTAAACGAATATGTTAACATTCATATGGATGGAGACACAACATCATAAGATAAATATGCATAACTCGAGACATAAACGAATTGCAATAAGAACAGACTTACATATTGGCTTTATCCTATCAAATACAAGTTGCCCAAAGGGAAAATCGTCACCAAATTAAATAGCACTGATCCTCATTCACAATGTTCAAACTTAAATATCTATCCGACTGGCTAGTGCCCAAGAACTGACCAATCAGATAACAATTCAGAGTTGACAATGAACATAGCAGCGCTTTCTTCAAATTAAAGCCACCCCAAGTTTCACTCAAATTCTCAAAATTTCTCTTAAAATGAAGATTTTAAACATTTATCATGTTTAAAATATTGCTGCTAATTTTGACTTGGTGTTTTAAAGCACAGTAACACTTTAATGATTACAGTATGCCAACAAGCAGAGAAAACTGTTGTCCAAGGACAGGACAGTAGCCAATCCTGCTTGAGTCAATAAAGGGGATCAAACCTGCACCCCTCTGGTCAAACTGCAGTTCCTACCAACTTAAAAGTTTGTCATAAGATAAAGTAGAAAGGATCACAAATAACCTATTGGTTTTTAAACTGTACATTTTGGAGTTCTTTTATTCTTGAACAAAGCGGCCAGGGCCTGCATGTCAAACTCACAATCAAAGCATTGGTGCAGAACATGTCACCTTCACCTCAAAGTCTAAAGGTTGCATGAATGCAGAACGAAATGTTTAAGTTTCATAATGATTCATGTAAAGTAAGAAGAAAATTCATCAAGAGGTTTATGAAAAATTGGCAAATAAAGTAAATGCTTTAACCAAATCCTTCAATCAAATTTTCTATGACTGAGCTTGACCCCAAGATCAAAGGGGTATGAACAAGTGTCTGAGAACAAATTGTCTTGGCATCATAATGACTCATCCCAAGTGTGAATGAAATCCATTCAAGGCTTAAGAAAACAGAATCAAATGAAAAAATTTCGACCAAAATCTTAACATAAATTTTCTGACTGTGATCTTGATTCTCAAGGTTCAAGGGTCAAGTGCACATCATTGAATGAAACATCTTAGCTTCAAAATTCACCACCTGCACCGTAAGAATCTCCCAAGGGGTCCACAAAATATGTGAAAAACTTTAATCAAAACCCTCACTAACTGTTGTCATTATAATTGCCACCAGAAAAGTGACAGTCCAGCCTCCCACTAAAGAGGCCTCAAACAAGAAACAAAGGGTTGGGAAATTCCTAAAAGATGTGGAAATCCCCTTATTTCGCTAAAAATAAAGAATACCTGAGACCCATTCTAAATAGTATTTTCGACATTACAACCTTAATGTAATTCTTGATACATGTTGAATGTTCAGTAAGACAAATGCATCATTTTAAACCAAGAAAAAAGAAAACAAAATTGAAAATCACACTTTCAGGGAGACATTTGAGAATTTTTTGCAGATGTGGGGCCAGATTGTTGCTTTGTCTAACTAAAAAATGTCCTGCATGCATCCATTCATACATACACACACACACACACACACACACACAGTTGATAAGTAAATATGATGGATTTTACATTATGAACCTGGGTTCCCAAAAAAAGATATCACATATGCTGGAAATACTCTTTGGTCCTGAGAATGTCCCTACAGCAACAAAACACCCCTGCTTCCCCCACCACAAAAACATACATAGAGCACTGCAAAAAGTCCAACATGCATAATATGCTACAACAACAAAAAATAGCCTTGGAAGGCAATTGTTCTTATTCTTAAATAAATGTTATATTTCACTGAAGTTGTATTCAAATGTCAAAAGAAGTCACAACTAGCATGTAATGTTGCATCCATACAGATAAAACATATATACTAGTAGTTATAATGTCTGCATCGATTTAACACATTAAATGTCTGTACAAGTCTGAATGCAGTCTAATCAACAGTTTGCCTTATACATTTCACAGAATATGGAATATTTTCATGCACACAGGGCTAGAAATATCCCTTATCTGGTAGCCCAAGAATAATCTTCCTTGGCAAGTATGATTCTGTGTCACTCTTCCAGAGTTTTGTTTCAAATATAAAGGATTAAGAAATTTTCAGATTCTTTGTAATCTCAACTTAATTCCAGGCAAGTAGAGTTTGCAGATTTTTGCAAACCTGATATGCAACTAATAGTGTCACTTCATTATGATGCCTATAAACTTGGATAATGTGTCCAAAACAGAGAATCACAGACAATGCTAGATTGAGCATAACTACATGTTCATTTTGATTAGGTAAGACATATTAGCTCAGTCTCTGGAATGACTTTCACAAACTGTTCCAAAAGCTGTAGCACTGCCCTATCCAGATTTCAAAATTAATGCCTGCATTGTGGCCAGAATAAGCAAATTTCAAAACCAACCAGTCTCTCTGGTAAGTTTGCTTTCTGTTTCAATATTTCCTGGCATAAAGTCCAGCAGGTTAATTTTGAACAAAGGGGCTGTCTTGGCAATGACTTCTTTAATCCACCCCTTCAAAGCCTTCTGCATTCTCAATTGCAATCAAAAGTTTCTTTCGCAGTTCTGCATAGTTCTCATAAGGAGGTAGGTCAAGCCTGTTGAAACTGAAAAAGAAATATGACATGAAACTTCGGTCAATCTTACCATCAAAATTTTCTGTCTAAAATTTTCAATGAATAAGACCTGAATTTTCTTACTTTCACTTCACATATTCCTTCCACTGATGCAGCAATGACAGTTTTGTGCTCAATCAGTGCTGTGCTTTTATCTTATTTTACTCACTCTTATTCTGTATGTATATATTTATGTGTATACAGTGGTTCCCCCTCTTTAACGGCCCCCCCTGACCAGCTGCCACCCACTCCTTACAGACAGAATCCATTGGCACTGATGAGTTTGTGTTCAAAAGTACCCTCACGAAAGGCCATCCCACTAATGCGACCAGCATATTAGTGCAAAAATATAAAATTTACCTCTCACAAGCGGCCGCATTTTATTTTAATATGTATCCAGAACCAGTATTAAATTCATAAGGTGTGTTAAGTAATCCGATTTCTGTCTCCCAATGTCAGGTTTTCATTACTGAAAGAAGTGTCTACTAGGCCCTAAAGTACATGGACCACTAAGGTTAATATTATATCATTTACGCCTCATGAGAAGCCACATTTATTCCACAGAGCTGAGAAAGACTCAAATTTTTATCCATACAAAAAGGTAAGTACATGTAATCCGATTAGCCTTACTGCTGTGTTATCATGAGATGTCCGGTTTAGTCACTCCGATAATTGTTAAGATTACACTTATTGTAACAGTACCAACAGCTGAGAAGTGGCAGTATTGATATACACAAGTCAGTGGGAAAGGGTTTGATAGCCTTTATGGCTTTCCTTAGTAAGATGTTGAGCATGTTCACTTTGATAATTAGTGACTATTACTACTGACAATAATGGTCAAGATTACAAAACCTAACAGCTGCAAAGTGCTATTGTTCAGGTCAAATCTGCGTGATGTTAATATGGTATCGAATGGACGGAGAAAGGAAGATTGTTAGAGCCAGGAGATGTTCGTATCCTGATTTGAATGACGACGTTTTTGAATGGTTTTGCACTGCGTGTGCTAAGAACATTTCACTCACCAGTCTAATGATCCATGAAAAAGCAACAATTTTGTCAGCTGAAATGGGATATGACGACTTTACCTCAAGTACTGGATGGTTGTACAGATTTCAAGTGTGACAAAATATTAAGTGTTCTGTCCTTAGTGGAGAAACAGCTGATGTTAATAATAAAGTTGTCGAAGATTGGAGCAAAAGACTGAATGATACATGCAGGGGATATGACAGCAAGGATATTTTTAATTTTGACGAGACTGGTTTGTTTTTTAGAATGTTACCAACAAAGTAGCTGGTACAAAAATTGGACTCGTGTAAAGGTGGGAAAAAAGCAAAGGAGAGATTTACAGTTTTGCTCTGCACCAGTTATTCTGGAGAAAAACTGAAGCCACTGGTGATTGGAAAATCACAAAATCCAAGGTACTTTAAGGGATATAGCTGGACATATTTGAGAGTTACATATGAGGCAAACAGAAAAGCATAGATGACAGCACAGATATTTGAGTTCTGGACCAAAAAACTTAATCAGCAGATGAAAGTGCAGAACAGAAAGATCCTACTTTTCCTCGATAACTGTGCTGCACACCCAAAACTGGATTTGTCAAATGTCAAGGTTTCATACTTTCCTCTAAATACAACTTCAAAACTTAAGCCCCTGGATGCTGGGATAATCTAGACAAAGTGAACTACAGGAAAATGCTGCCGAGACATGTTTTGTTCTTGATGGATAATATATCAGCTGCATTGGAGACAGGTGACTCTGCTGAATGCAATCCAATGGCTGAAATCAGCCTGCGGAAATGTGGGTTTTTCCAAGAGGTTTCGGGTGTACCAGAGGCAGAGGAGGAAAACTGGGATGAAGAGGACTATCTTCCCCTTATACCACCTGGAACAACCCTTAAGGATTATGTTCAGTGTCATTATGCATTAGCTACAGAGAACACAATTAGTGATGTCTGGGAGTCATTAATTACAGAAGGTGCTAGAAATTCCAGTGAAACATGCCAGGATGAGGAAAGTGACTATGAGAGTGACACAACATGTGACAATCAAAACCCAGCCAAACAGTGCATTACACTGCAGACTGCATGGTTACATTCCACAGAATTGATGGATTACGGCCTCGCAACAAACAATGTTGAACTTGTGGACATAATTACAAAGACATTCTTAAAAAAGACAAAAGAAAAACTGTGGAAAGCATGGGGCAAATGACACTGGATACATTTTTCAAGCCTAAGAATTCTTAGGAACATCTGTACTGTATTTAAGTGTCTACTGGTGACAGATGATGTGATCTGTAATATTATTATAAAGACAGTTTTAAAACTACATTGATGGTTTTTCGTTAACATTCTTTTAAAAATGATGAAACAGTTTGTTTCACATTGATTTCACAACATGTGTGTGATTTTTAAATGAAAATATTAAATGCTTTAGAATTAAATGTAGTTGTGACTTTCTTCATATGTATTTACTATTTGCATGTGTAATTCCCATCTAGAAAGGCCACCCTCATTATAAGACCACTTCCCTGCTGCAATAGGGGTGACCTTATAAGAGGGAGACCACTGTATATATATATATATATATATATATATATATATATATATATATATATATACATACATATATCTATATAAAACCTCTGTAAACGGATTTGCCTTTTAAGATTGGTTTTGAACAAAAAAAACCATACATTGAATATTGTTATAGATATTACTAACATTATTAACTGCTTTCCTTTTTATGTGCACTGTTCAACAAAATCATAAAATACATGTACATGTTGATCTCCCCCAATTTAATCCAGCCTATAAATTAAACTGAGTCTTTAAATAATCAGTGATTTATGTTTTGTGACAAAACACTAATTTCACCACAAAAATGGACGGCTTAATATGACTGCAAAACTGAGGACTGACTCTTTGGTTGGCCAACTTTTATAAATTAGGCTTAGAAACATCTGTTCACATTTCTCAAAGAATATCTAGATTAGCTACCAGTAGTTGCTCAACTTTTTGAAATCACAAGACAATTGGTTTATGCAAGAGGCCTGAAACGAACAAGAAATGAAAAGAAGCTGTATATGGTTATTCTTTGTGACATATGAATCACAACTCTGCCTGCCTATACAGACAAATTTCAAATACTGAATGACCCCTGTCCTTAATGAAAAGGGATGTAACCTGTACCTTTTCTCAAAGATAGATGTTTCTCATCTGAGATAGCTTAAACTCACAAGCACATTGATGAAGACATCAAACTATACCTGTAACACTGGCACAAAAGGCAGCTTTTATATATGTTGTGATAACAGGACTACTTTTCTCAGCCTCTATATAGATAGCTGAAATTTCTGTCCAGAAACCAATGTTCTTTCAGTCAGTGACCTAGACCTTTGACCCCAAAACTAGCAGGCTTCTTCCTTCCCATAAAGTTTAAAGCATCCACAAAGTTTGGTCCAGATCTATGATATAGAACAAATGTAACTGCGCATAAACCATTTTTCTTCTTTCATTTACAGTGACCATGGCCTTTAATCTTTTGTCCTCCAAGTCAACAGGCTTTTTACCGCAAGTACAAAGCATCCACAAAGTTTGGTTGCAGTATGTAACGTGGAACTGGTGTTATTGTGTGGAAACCACTATTATTCATTTGGTCAGTTACCTGGTCCTTTGATCATTTTGCTTTAAAATCAATTGAGTACTTTGCCACCCCAAGCGCAAGCAATCCAAAATGTTTGGTAGCCAAACCTGATGTAAAATTCAAGTTACTGTGCAAAAAAACATTGTTCTTTTTTCAGAGTGACCTTGATCTTTTGAGTCCATAATTGATAAAGAGTTCTTCCCCACCTTAAGCGCATGCCATCAACAAAGTCTGGTAACTGTTAATAGCACAAAACTCAAGTTATTGTGCAGAAACCTTTTTTTCTTTAGTGACACTGGCCTTGACCTTTGAAATCGCAGGAACAAATTGGTCTGTCGATATGTACATCTTCAGGCAATGAATGTAACATTTACTGAATTTCAGGCAATCCATGAAAAACTGAGAATAGTTGTGCTAACAAGACTGATACAATTCCATGAACTATAAGACATAAAGGGCAATAACTCTAACATAACAAGTTCAGAAGCAAAGTTATTTCCTGACTTGTGCATCTTCACATAATGATCATAATTTCACCAAGTTTCATGGCAATCCATAAATAGACTAGGGGACTAGATGCACTAACAAGATTGTTAAGCTGTTAAACTATAAGACTAAAAGGGTATTAACTCTTAACAAAAGCTATTGGACCAAAGTGATTTGTTGATATGCACCTCTTCAGATGATGACCGTACGAGTTCATGGTAATCTATCACAAACTGTTGGACTAGTTGCACTAACAAGATTCTCATACAATGCATATAAAAAGAGCCACAACTGTAAAAACAAGAATCCCTCAATGAGTGTCACACACTATGGTCTGAAAAGAATTTCCAGGAATTCAACATAAAACCATTACTTCATATTAACAGTTTAGTGTTGAAACCATCTTTGCTATTCTTGAGCAATAAGATTTTTAAATTAATCCCTGTGGCAGCCATATTTAATGTATGATCAGTACCATTTTAATTTTTCACAAACTAGACACTCCATTTAGAAGAATTAATGACATAAGATTTTCAATATGTTCATTGTGGCAGCAATATTGAGGTCAGATTGGCATCATTTCATTCAAAACAAAGTAGATATAATTAATTAGTCTTCTAGTGAAAACTCCATCATAATATGACTTACATTTAGGAAGAAGAGCAAGAACAAGATTTCAAGATGGCTGGATGTCAAACTAAAATATTTTCAATTAGTACCAACATCATAAAAAGTCTTCTCGTAACAACCACATATTGATTTGACATTAGATCTATGCAGAGCAGTGGCAATATTTTCAAGGTGGCAGCTAAATGGATGGAAGATTGACACAACTTTTATATAAGACCAACTAGACAATGTAAGTCTTCCTGTGAAAGAACTATACCGATATGACTTTCCATGCAGGAGGAGTAGCAATAACAAGATTTTCAAGACGGCCACTGTGGTGGCCTAATTGGATGTCTGGTCAGCACCATCATCATTTAGGACCAACTCGACATCATAAGAAGTCTCCAGTAAAAAAAACATGCTGATACGGCTTTCCATTCAGCAGGAGTAACAATAACAAGATTTTCAATACTGCTGCTGTGGTAGCCGTGCTGGACATCAGATCAGCACCGTTTTCATCTGGGACCAGACCCTGGAATAAATGTGTGTGTGTGTGTTTGTGTGTGTATGTGTGTGTGTGTGTGTGTGAGTCAGTTTCATGGTAATCCAGACCTGCCAACCCTGACGAGTCCGTCTCAGTGAGGCAGTTGACTTTTCTCCGTAAGATTGACCAGTTTTCAGTAAGGTGTAATAAAATATCAATAACTGCTATTGTAAAGCTGGAAAACGTAAATAAAAGTTTGACGCAGCGACAATAAACATTATGTTCAACTGAAAAGTTTGTAAAGTACGTGCAGACTTTATTTACCACTAGTACAGCTGCACAAACTTTAGTTCCAAACCCTATGCAACTCAATGGCTTGTTGCTATCTCTCAACTTGATGTAATTCTTGGAAATTCTATTTCCATTTCACATGATGATGGCAATCATATCTCCTGCCATGAGGCATATTCAAATTGGCACATATGTCCAATAAACATAATTGTGTCCTTTTCAGCTTTTATTCACAAGAATCTGAATACTCCTTTTTATTCTTTTGTGTTGATTATTAACACTTTTTTATAAGCTTATTTTCCCTTTTGTCTTAAACATGCATCACTTTCTGGATGCCATTTTAAAAAAATTCTATAACCAACAGCTTGATCATGCAGATGCTTTGCATGAACAAACAGGTGCAGCTTAAAGCGTCTGTGGTGCTGCTGTAAAGTAAGTCTGGTTCCCTGACTAATTTTACTAATTCTAATATGAAACCCAGATCCATATCAAACACGGATGAACCAATTATCCGGATTTTTGGCAACAATCATTTTTCTGTAGTTTTTGCTTGTATGCCATTAAGTCCGTATTTTAAGGGTAATTTTCATAAGACTTACGGCAAAATCATAAGAGTTGGCAGGTCTGGTAATCCTCCAAGTAATTTAGGCAAAGTAGTGATAACAAACTTGTGCTAATAGACCTAGAGACGTCAGACAACAGGCTATCCCTAAGTTCTTCTGGTCCATGACCAGTAGAGCTAAAATGTGTGATGTGTTGATTTGCATATCTTCAGGTTGTGCTAATGAACAGACCGACTGACACTGGACGACAGACTTTCACATAAGTTCATCTGGTCCATGACCAGTAGTGCTAAAATGTGTGATTTGTTGATTTGCATGTCTTATATGATTAAGAAAGTAAGTATCAGTTCATACCAAGTGTGAGCCCTGGGAAGTTGGTTTGTGCTGTCCCATTTCTCAATGGTGAAAAGTTGAGCTCCATTACTTCCATAAAGCTCTTTGAAGCCATTCATGGGAACTCTGGAAGTTCCTGTCACAAACTGGAGCAATCTGGCACGCATTTCATTGTTGAATGAATATACTGCCTGAAATATTAGGATATACAGGTAAAGAAGCATATATTCACAAGATGAATAGAGAATTCACTGACAAGAAAATTTCTCTCACATAAATTCATTCATGCAGTGTAAAACAGGCTGCTTCACCTTTTTCCATTTTGTCCTATGATGAGTCAAAAAATAATACTTGAGGAGTTTAACTGACATCATAAACCTAAGAGAATGATCATAGCTATTGATTACATACCCATTCAATCTTACATACCTGATCTGGCATTCAATACAGCTGTTTAATCTGTATGTTTGTATGACACCCAAATTCAACTGCTAATGTTTCTTCTTTGACATAAGCGCATAGCTGTTTTTAGATGCAGTGAATCAAACTTTCATAAATTCCAATTCGTTCTGAATTGCATTCATAAAGCTAAAAATATTTAGAAAGCATAAAAGAGGGGGTATGTAATACAAAAATGCATTCATGTTTTATTCTGAGTAGGGGGAAAGAACTCATTTGATATGACTTATGAAAATGTCTTGGCCTGACGGTCTCATTGTATCCGTACACTATATTATACTTATTCATACAAGTATATGACTCAGATCAAAACACATATGCAGTTTTGTGTATTTATCTGAAATCTGCACATTTATCTCCAAGAGTAAAAATGTGTTTATCAAACATGGATGCAACACCATGGTGTCTGAAAGTTAACTGTATCTAGATCAGTCAGTAAGTTATTGTTTGCTCTAACACTAATAATCTGACAAAGTCCATTCTTATTTGCGACATAAAGCCTTGTCATAACAAAAATACACACCAAAATTTCATGTAGATGTCTCAAACAGATTGGAAGATATTAATTGTCAAGAAAAGTGGAGAGAGGGACACTAATTTTATCTTTAAAATGGGAACAAGTCAAAATGCTGATCAGACAAAGCTCATTCTCGATACATGATGCTTTGTCTAGCCATAATACAAGAGCATACCAAGTGTCATGAAGATACCTCAAAATGGTTCTGGAGATATTGGACATAAATCCAAAAATATTTCAATAAATGGTGGGGAGGGGACACCTCTAACAGTACAAGTCTAACAATGCTGATTCCTATATGGGACATGAACTATTGTCATGATTCAAATCCATACCAGTTTTCATGAAGATATCTCCAACAGTTCAGGAGGTATTACCGGTATATTGGGAACAGCTCAATAAATAGACACAATTTTTAATTAAAATGGGGATAACTCTTAAATGCATATCAGACAGACTACTTTTTAAAATGGACACAATTTCTAGTCATGACAAAGGCATATCTAGTTTTATGATGATATCTGAAAGGGTTCTGTAGGTGTGAAGTAAATAAAAGTGTAATGGACAGACAGACAAGCAGACTCCAAAATCGCTCTTCCTCCAAACCATTGTTTGAAGGGTATGAAAACTTAACCAACGTGTGACAGACAGATGGACATAAAGACCAACAAGGGTAACCCTATATGACACTACCATTTTCATGGTGGGACATTAAGTTATAAAGATTTGAAATATAATATGCAGCTCAGCATGGCAAAGTATCATCTGACCAACAAGCAATCCTGGTAAAAATGCAATAACATTTACACCAAGCTGGGGGATCAGATTGGGCTAAGATTCACTGGAAAAATTTATAAGCAATAGATGACTGACAAATGCTGCACCCAACCAAGAGGCCAACAACAAAAGAAACATTTGAAAGGTGGTGGTAATGTAAAGAGAAACCTTAATTTCGACGCGGACTCAAACATATAGGTAGAAAATGACTCCTCTGAGTCAAATTATGGAACATTAACATGAAGTGATATGTACCTTAAATTTATGTTTATAAAACAAGTATCCCCAAGCTTCCCCATTTTACCCTTCATATAAATTACCTTTAATTTCAAGACAACCAATTTCTGAAAGATCATGAAAAACAATTCCAAGAGGTTTCAACATATCATGTACAGGTGTTCCTTGTTGTGTACCTGCAAAACATTGTTTATTACATCGCTGCATTTTGCACAAGAAAACAGTATTCCTTTTGCTCAAAATGTAGAGACATTTGTTTAGGTTTTTTTTTCTATATAGTTCTAGGTTGGGAATCTTGATATGCTGAAAACCAGAGGCCAAGTCCCTTGAAGAGTAAGGATGGATCCATGCGTCAATGTCAGTTGCATTTATTGAAATTTGTTCATGCATCATTATGTTTATATACAGTTGTAGGGTGGGGATCTCAAAAGTTTCAAAGTTATGACCCAGGGGCTTATGTTGCTTTGTATTTTCATGCCCAGGGGCATAAGTTGCTTTGTCTTTTCATGCCAAGGGCATAAGTTGCTTTGTCTTTTCATGCCCAGGACAAAGTTGCTTTGTCTTTTCATGCCCAGTTAATGTTTCATTGTTTGTTTTGTTGGTTTTAACAGTACTTTTAACATATTACTGGATATATCATGCCAAGAAAATGGGCCTAAGTACATTTTTGAAGAACACAAGGAAGCTCAGCCAGACTGGCCTGGATGGGTATCAAATCCACAACCCTTGGACTACAAGTCCAATGCACTAACAACTCAGCTACTGCAGGTACCCCAAAGTAAATGTATATATGGTTCCAGGGTGGGATCCTGACCATTTCTATATCATGACCCAAAGGATAAGTTCTTGGGGGTAAAGAAATTCATGGAACATAACCAAGGGACATGTGCTGACACCTGGGTCAATGATCACAGATGTCAATTGCCAGACATGCAAGACATTACAAATCAGGAGTTTTTAAAATTTATGTAAAATTATCCCAAGCCCCCAAACCCCAACACTTCGGGCAAAATCAAAATTTCATCTGAGATGTTACAATCTACATCCACAGAAATATAATGACTTAAAGTTCAAATGTTCAGATTTAACAATCTAGGTGAAGTTCAAGGCCATAATATAAAGAGAGTATCAAAATATTCCCCCAACTGTTTGAAAGTGTATGAATAAAAATGAAGTCTAAGAGCGAAACATGAATGAATAAAACACATAACCAAAGTCAAGGAGACAGACACTGCAGAGAGAGGAGAAATCCGATAATATGTACAGTCCTACCCGTTTATGTCGACATCCTCAGACCCGAGGAAATATTGTCAACATAGGCGGATGTCGAGATAAGTGTTGGGGGGGGGGTCTGAAAAAAAAGATACAAGTTAAATTCGTCAGTAAGGGGTGACCTGTCGTCAGTGAGTAGCATTTACACTTTGAGAAAACAAACAATGGAAATTTTGAGTACATGAACACAAAACCAGTGTGAAATACACTTGTATATTGACAAATTACATTTTGGTTACCTTTGTGTAATAAAATCCACAATAAAATATTGCATCGGTCACATCCTGAGATGAAAAACATTTACTACGATATTCAATGTCGGCATTAGCACATGGTTGCATAGTTGTTATTTACATGCTTCAAGTACATGTACTTAAATTGGCCTAGATTTTGGTCAGTCTGTTCCCATCTTATAGAGGCTACCAAGGGGATAGGGCTATTCACAGGGAAATGAAAACCTGTCAACAAGTTGGTTTAAACAGTATATGTCTGCCTTTTACACTGCCGTTGGTAGCCATCGTAAATATAAATAAAGTTAAAAAGGAAACTTTCACAGCACAATAAACTTGTTTTAATCACCGATTACTTTGGAAAATGCAAGAATCGATCAGATTTCATTGCTTTTATTTAAGTCGCCGCGAGAGGCCAACTTTAAAGAAACAAACAAAAGCCTGTTTTTTTATCCGACCGCGACATTAAAGCCTGGTGGCAAGATCAACTAATTGTTGAACAAAGTATGGGTTGGAACTGGCAGCTGGTTGACATAAATGATTAGGCAGGAAAATTAAAGCCTGGCGGCAAGATCAACTAATTGTTGAACAAAGTATGGGTCGGAACTGGCAGCTTGTTGACATAAATATTAGAAAACAAAGGATCTGTTCAAGCTGGGACCAAGGGCTTCTGTCGACATGTATGTTTATATTTTATCTCAACGTTGACATAAGCATGACAGTTTTGGTAGTAATAGTAGACCAAGGGACTGGGACTTTGCTTTCTCGTCAAAATAGGCGGCTTGTCGACATAAGTGATGTCGATATAAGTGGGTAGGACTGTAATATGATTTACTGTTAGCAACAAATAACCACAAATGAGATAATTTCTTGACTATGTTTTCAGTAACATAGCGAGGCTAGAGAAATCATACTGAGGAGTGACAATTTCTGTATGCTGATTAATCTGTGTGACTTGACTTACCCTCCAGAAATTGATAATGACAGGGTGGTTGGGGTTGTATTCACCCTTGTATGCTGAATGCTGCTTCCAATCATTCACATCAATGTCCTGTAACCCACACATTAGCAACTGAAACACAAAGAAAGTAATGGTGCAAAATTTTATAAAATATCTCTAGATCAGAATTACCATGATATATAGTGTATTGTCTAGCAGTTGTTGCAGTTTATTCAACCCATATTACAGCTGTTACACAAAAGGTCATCTGCAGTATCTGTCAATACAGGTCAATATAATATGATGTTTTAATTCTGGACCAATCACAAATTTATGTCTTGTTTGTACCCCTTAGTATGATTTGATACCGGGTGAGGCAGGGGTATGTTGCTGAAAAATGTTCTAAACTCGTATAAAATAACTGCCTGAACTCTTTTTATCAATACTGTAGAATAGAGTTTGCATTATAAAATGTATCAAAAAATATCAAAAGAAAAGTGGTCATAAGGTTTAAACAAGAGACCCATGCTGGCCTGAATTTGCTGCCTAACAGCCAATGCAAGAGTAGCTGGCAAGAAATCTGGGTCAGTAGGATATTTTCTGCCAAAATATCTTTCCATGGTGTTGATTTCATATACAATGAAAACAATTGTAAGAAGGTTTCTTGAGTTTCTCCGTTTTCATCCATGTGCCATCAGGCACATCAACATCATTTGTCTATTACTGAAAAGCCCAATGCCAATGCCCAATGCCAAGATGGCAAATCTGGTCAAATTCTGTTCAGTGACTGCTTTTAAATAAAGGTACATAAAAGTTTTTCTACTGTTAATGGAGGATTTACCTCATCTGAATATATCTGAAAGCCCTTTCATGCCAGGAGACTTTTTGTAAAGTCTGGTGAATTTCTGAGCATGTCTTTAAATAGTTCTTCTATTTTTGGCATTAATAGCCATATTTGATGGTATAAAAGTGAAAGACTTCCAAAATAATAACAATTACAATATTTAAAGAGGGTAACATTTACATGGAAGTAATCTTCCTTATGTATAATTACATATATATTACACAGTTGCACAAACAATGAAGAAAAGCATATCAGCTCTAAATTCTTTCAAGCTGAAATAAAGACTCAAGTTGAACAGAACAAAAAGGACATGCAAAAGTAATACAGTCCTACCCAATTATGTCGACATCCTCGGGCCCGAGGAAATATTGTCGACATAGGCGGATGACGAGATAAGTGTTGGGGGGGGGGGCGTCTTTAAAAAAGATACAAGTTAAATTCGTCAGTAAGGGGTGACCTGTCGTCAGTGAGTAGCATTTACACTTTGAGAAAAAAAAACAATGCAAATTTTGATTACATGAAGACAAAACCAGTGTGAAATACACTTGTATATTGACAAATTACATTTTGGTTACCTTTGTGTAATAAAATCCACAATAAAATATTGCATCGGTCATATCCTGAGATGAAAAACATTCACTAATATTCAATGTCGGCATAAGCACATGGTTGCATAGTTGTTATTTACATGCTTCAAGTACATGTACTTAAATTGGCCTAGATTTTGGTCAGTCTGTTCCCATCTTATTGAGGCTACCAAGGGGATGGGGCTATTCACAGGGAAATGAAAAACTGTCATCAAGTTGGTTTAAACAGTACTTGTATTTAGTTACAGAAATCATCGTGAAAAGTACATAAAAGGGAACAAGAGATATGCGGCTGATATGATTAATGAAGGCATAATATTGTATACATTGACACATGCTAATGAGGTATTAAAAGAAAATGATTCTTACAATACAATATTGTAATAATGTCAGTTCAAGTGGTATACATTTAAAATTTTTCACAGACATCTTTGCGAGATGCCCCACCCTCAACTTCCTTAACAGCCAGATATTTAGTTTCCAGAGACTGTAAGTTTAATCTGCGTTTACACTGCCGTTGGTAGCCATCGTAAATATAAATAAAGTTAGAAAGGAAACTTTCACAGCACAATAAACTTGTTTTAATCACCGATCACTTTGGAAAATGCAAGAATCATATCAGATTTCATTGCTTTTATTTAAGTCACCGCGAGATGCCAACTTTATAGGACCAAACAAAAAAGCCTGTATTTTTTTTTTTTGGTTTTTTTTTATCCGACCGCGACATTAAAGCCTGGCGGCAAGATCAACTAATTGTTGAATAAAGTACAGGTCGAAACTGGCCACTTGCCGACATAAATGATTAGGCGAGAAAATTAAAGCCTGGCGGCAAGATCAACTAATTGCTGAACAAAGTATGGGTCAGAACTGGCAGTTTGTCGACATAAATGATGTGAAAACAAAGGATTTGTTCAAGCTGGGACCAAGGGCTTCTGTCGACATGTACGTTTATTTTTTATCTCAACGTTGACATAAGCATGACAGTTTTGGTAGTAATAGTAGACCAAGGGACTGGGACTTTGCTTTTTTGTCGAAATAGGCGACTTGTTGACATAAGTGATGTCGATATAAGTGGGTAGGACTGTACAGTCAAACCTGGTTATCTCAATTATATTGGGGGTGTAAAAAAACTGTTAACATAACTGGGTCAGGAGATATCAGTGTTAAGTTGACAAATTTAAGGCAGAACAATGATTATGCATCTTAAGTACCAAAAATGAGGAGTTTTGTTTATAAAAACAAATAGCATTTCTAATGCACAATAAAAATAATAATTCAGTCATGCCTGGTTGCAGAAAAAAGAAGATTGGAGGTCTTTTAATTGAGATTCAGTAACAAGTTACAAATTTTTACAACAATGTCAGTGGAGTAAAGTTGTTTTTATTTCCCCTGTGAATAGCCCCATCCCTTTGGTAGCCTCAGCAAGACAATGATTTTATCATGCTGTCCAAAATCTAGGCCAATTTAAGTACATGTACATGTAGGACTATACTCTTTTTTAAAAGTATTTTTCTTTTCTTGGTGTTGACTTGAGACTAGCAGCAACTGACCAATATTGTGCAAGAAAATCAATCATTTTTGTTGATTGTCAGGGGTTCCTTTACACCAATATAAGCCAGTTTTTACCTATAAAATTTGCCTTTGTACTGGAAAAAGACGAGGCTGTTGGTATTCACATATCAACAAACTGTAAAATGTTTCAAGTCTTTAAAGTTAACTGTTGCAAAATCAAATTCTGTAAGAAGCCAACTTATTCTATTGATACAGTTGAAGTCCCATATCCCTCCCGACTCTGATAAGTGGCCGTCGGCAAGAACACAGCACCAGAAGGGAGTCGGCTAATATCTTTCATGGATTGCAAGGCTCTGATATTCAAGATAAAAACAATACAAATGAAAGCACTCCTCTTTCTGTTCATAGACATTACTCCTGTCAAGTCACTTTCTACTTCATTCCATTTGTGTTGAAGAATATGTTATCATGGCACAATGATCGACTTCATTTTTAAAAAAAATACTGGGTACTATGGATTTTTTTTTACAATACCATTGGTGCTTTTATTTACTCTTGTTCAAAACAAATTAATAACTAACTGTTTGGGGGTTGAGAGGGGGGAAACCAGCTTGGGTTGGAATTTTGCAGGTTTCTATTTATAGATTATTGTGAGTCACATGATCTACTTGAAGGCTTACACTTGCACCAAGCATGGAAACACTTTAACTATTACTGAATTTGTTTTAAATATATTGTGTAAAACAAATTAGGTATTTTTAGCTACATTTAATGATGTTAACCTGATAATTTTTCAAGTTACAGATAAGATCAAATTCGCATTGCTGTGTGGAATGAACTATACTGTCACTGTGTTGACATGTGATAATGTCCATTATGAATGCAGTTTCTGTAAAGGTCAGAAATGCATTCATTTCAATTTCCTTACTCTAAAGTATTGTTTACAAAACAATTTTCTCCATTCAATGCAAGTGATATACCATGCATTGATGAAATTGGTTGATTAGCATTTGTACCGGTAAAATCTGGTCTCATACTGACTTTTTCCATCTTGCCAGTATGAGGTACCAGTAGTAGTGGAAATGCCAGATCATTTCTTGTAAAATTTCTCTGAGATGGACATTAAAAACTGCATTTCGTCAAATTAAGCAGGTCGACATGTTACTTCAGCCGAAACTTAAGCCCAACATAATGGGGTTATTGACTTAACAAGGGTCAAGATAAGTGGGGAAGAATTAGCATAACAAAGAAGCATTTTTTTGGGACTGGACCAGAACACTTGACATACATGGGTTCTCATGATAATCGAGGTCGAGATAAGTGGGTTTGACTGTAATAAGCTAAATTAATATATGAATTTAATAAAACTGAAAATGTTGTAAGCACATGCTACAAACTGATAAATGTATATAAAGGATAACAAGAGGCCAAAGTGGACCTGATATTGTTCAATTAACAGTTGACAATTTCACTAAGCAGCCTTATGTAATAGTGTAAGAACACATCCTACATATACTGTCTCCCAAACTTTATATCATTTTGGTTTTAACTATTTTACTATATCCTGATAAAAATGCTTTCCATAGATCAAGGTATTTGCAGTCTCTTGTTCATGATGTCAACACAACATACAAAAAATATGGCTTCACAAGTGGTAACAAGATTAGCTTATCAGATGCAACATTATCTTATTAATATGTAAGAATCCTGCTGACTTTAGAAATTGCCCAAAATCTGAATACTACTAGCCCATATTCCAATTTTGATCAAAACTGAATCAGAATTATAGCCCCCACAGTGGTAACAAGATCATCCAATGATATGCATAATTACCTCATAAATATTAATGGCTCTCACTCATTAATGAAACAGTCCAAGATTTTTACGATATAAACATATATTCCAAGTTTTAACAAACTGGATCACTAATATGACCTTGAAAGTAGTAACAAGCCTAGCCAATCAGATGGAAGATTACATTAATATGCATGGATCTCACTAATTATCAAACCAATCCAAGATAGTGGCGATATAAGCCCATATTTCAAGCATGATTAAAATCAGATTAGAAATATGGCTTTCAGCTTGGCAGAAAGTTCAGCCAATCAAATGCAAGTACAACTCATTAATATTGATGCATCTCACTCAGTATCAAACTTGTACGAGATCTTCATGATGTAAGTAAACGTGCAGAGTTTGATCTAAAGCAGATTCTAAATACAGCCTCCAGAGGATAACAAACTCAGCCAGCAGATGCATGATCAATTCATTATTATCAGTGGATCTCACTCCTCCAACTCCTACAAAATCTTGATGACATTAGGATACATTCCAAAATTAAGATATAAGCATATATTCCAAGTCTGATTAAAACTGGATCAGAAATACAGCCTCTTGTGTGGGAACAAACTCAGTAAGATCACTTCATCAGGAAGTGTGGATCTCACTCATTGATGAACTCATCTGAGATCTTAATGAAATAATCATATTTTCCAAGTTTGATCAAAATCAGATCAGAAATGTGGCCTTCAGAATAAGGTTAGCAAATCTGAGACAAAATCATCTCAGTAATGTGCATGAATCTCACTCATTATCAAACTCATCCACAATTTAGATGCTGTAACTCCAAATCTGCTTGAAATCAGATCAAAAGGATGGACTCCAAAGTGATAATGAGCAATTGCTGATCTGTAGATGACACATGATGCACAATGGATGCTGTGCCATTTTAAATCTTCCTCTGGCAAGGCCAGGTGAGCTAAAAACAGTGAGAATTGATACTCTGAAGTTGTAAAGCATTCTCGTGATAACCAAGGTCAAGATAAGTGTAAAAGTTGAGAATTGATACTCTGAAGCTGTCATATCGAACCAGTTCCACATTTCATCCAGTTAATTAGATTATAATTAAATGTATAAACATTTATATTTGTACTTTTTCTACTTTCCTATGGGATTCAGTTTCTCATTAGTCACCAAGAATACTGAAAATTTTCTCGAGTTCTTTATTTGGTTTTGGAATAAATAATGGTTTGATAGAACTGATCTCAAATTTGGAGTATTGCCTTGTTTTCTTGAATGAAAAAGTTCCTTGGGGTATAACTTGGTCATATTGTTTGAAACTGTGTATCAGTTGAGCCTATCTCTAAAACATTCTTTCGTTTACTATTAACATTTTTTGATCATTCATTGCATTTAGGAAACATTCAGGATTATCATGGATGAGTCTGCAATCTCTTATTTTTCAAGTGAAATAACTTGCAAATATTCTTGTCAAATGTTTCCTCAAAAAACATTATGTTGGTCTCAGTATGGGTTCTACATAGCTGTTTTCATATATCAGTCTATATTTGGTTAATACATAAGGCCTTTCTTATATAATAACCACAGACATGAATTTAAATTTTGTATCCTGAATATGTTTATTCCAAAGCAATATGTTGAAAACCATGAAGTTTGAAAAGATGAACCATTTGCTGACAAATTTCATTCAACCTAAGACTCAAGTTGTTATTTTCCAATTTAGCTCTCTTCTGTTAGGCAGTAATCCTTAATACTTCAGACTTGCATGTCAGAATGCTTGCCGTCAAATCTGATCAAATTAGGTTTAGAAGTTTTTATGAAGTTGTTGTTGAACGGTTTTTCTATTTTTAGTTACGAAGACCATATTAAAAGACAGATCAGCATCAGCTGTTCACAAATGAGGTCCTCTATGCCAGGATGCATTCTGAAAAATTTGGTAATATTCAGATAGCAATTTTAGAGCAGTAGCTCTTTCAAATGATTTCTATTTGTAATAATGATGGTCTATTTGTAATAATGATGGTCATATTTGATGATGGACTGGCATGGTTTGTATAAATTTGAAAAGTCTTTACACCAGAATACTTCTCTCAAGATTGGTCAATTTCTTTTCAGCAGTTTTGGAGAATTTTTTTTATACTTATAATGTCAGCCAAATATGATGGTGGATTGTTATCATTTTTACAAATCTGAACGCTGTCATGCCATGATGCTTTCCATCAAGCTTGATAAAACTTTATTCAATCGATTTCGAGAAGTCATTTTTTTATGTTTAGTATTGGTGGCCATATTTTAAAGATGATTTGTATCATTTGCATAAATTTAAAAAGGCTTCATGCCAGGATGCTGTCAAATATGGTCATATTCTGTTCAGTGGTTTTGGACAAGAAATCATTTAAAGGTTGATATTTTAGTAACAGTGGTCATATTTAATCGTGTATCTGCATTAATCGTGTATCTGCATTAGCTGTAAAACATAAGAGCCCTCTATGCTAGGCTTTTTGCCAAATTTGGTCAAATTCTGTTCAGTGGTTTTTGTAACAGCAGCCATATTTAATTGTACCTTGGAGTCTTTTGCACCAACTTCAAACGTTTTAATGCCTGGATGCTGTCAAACTTGGTCAAATTCAATCTGAATGTTTTAGAAAAGTTGGTTCAAGGTTTTTCTATTTTTTGTAACAGTAGCCATATTTAATAGTTTATTAGCATCATTTGTACAAATCTGAAAGGTCACCATACCATTTTTATTTAATACTAACTAGATATCAAATGTAGTCTTCTGGTGGAAACCCCATGTTGGTATGACTTTTCATTTAGGAGGTGTATCAATAACAAGACTTTCAAGATGGCTGCCATAAAAGATGTCAGCACCATTTTTACTGAGTTCCAACTAGACATAACAAGTCTTCTGTGAAATTCGATCTCAGTATGACTTTCTACATAGATAGAAAGAGTAGTATTGATAAGATTTCCAAAATGACAGATCAGCACAATTTTTATTCAAGGCCAACTAGACACCATAGAAGAAGTTTCCCTGGTGAAAATCCAATGCTGATAAAGAGTTTCCATTATAAAGAAGTAGTAATAACAAAAGATTCTCATGATTGCTGCTGTGGTGGCCATGTTGGATGTCTGAGCAGCATATGTGTGTGTGTGTGTGTGTGTAGTTTCATGCCAATCCTCCAAGTAGTTGAGGAGAAGTAGTGATTAATAAACTTGTGCTAACAGAGGGAAAGATAATGGGATAGAGATATCAGACAATGGACACCAGGTCATTCTATTTGGGATGATAACCAGCAGATATTAATAACTGACCTTTGTTCTGTGCACCACGACAAATAACTAATTGACAGCTTCTTACATACGGCTACTAATTGACAGCTTCTTACATACGGCTACTAATTGACAGCTTACATACGGCTACTAATTGACAGCTTACATATGGCTACTAATTGACAGCTTACATACGGCTACTAATTGACAGCTTACATACGGCTACTAAATGACAGCTTCTTACATACGGCTACTAAATGACAGCTTACATACGGCTACTAATTGACAGCTTACATACGGCTACTAATTGACAGCTTACATACGGCTACTAATTGACAGCTTACATACGGCTACTAAATGACAGCTTTTTACATACGAATAAAACAGAGGACTGATGCTATGTTCAGTCTGTGTGTATAATTTGGGCTTAAACACAGATCTTCAAACTACAAACAATATCAGGATTAACCATTTCCCCAACTCAATACGCTTATTTGAGATGACCGTGATGAATATTGGTAAAAAGAAGGTTAAGAGTCCACAAATTTAATCTGCAGTGGGACCAGGGGAGGAGAGGGGGTGGAGGTGGTCCTGGGATTTTCTTTAAAACCAGGATATCTTTTTTTCTTTTATCTCATGATTTCTTTTGAAGCTACTTGGGGTCTGGAAAATGTTTTCAAAAATATCCAAGCATCCCTCTCCCTCCCCAACTGATCAGACCCTAGTGTGCTATTGTTAGTAGCACATGACTTGAAAGTTTGCCTGCCTTTACAGACATGTTTTATACATATTGAATGTCCTAAGAAATTGGATGTTACTCAGATCTGTCCCCAAAGATTAATTTATTTATCACTGATAGCATCAATTCAAAGGCAAATTAATACAGATGAAGATATTAAACAATACCTGTCACACTGGCACAAAAGGTGACTCCCATTTCTGCTCTAAAATGACTACTTTTCCCAACAACCACCAAAGAAAGTGCTTTGATCCTCTCCTCTAATTATAAAAATGGTCTCGCTATAGAATTTGACATATCGACACCTTTGAGTTACACTGACAATATGAATGGAGTTAAGTAAGCACACAAGAGGACAAAAGTTTATGAATCAATTCACATGGCATGCCTTTTTCTAAACAATCCCTTCCTCATGAAAGAAAAGTTTAATTTCCATACATAGAGCGGTCACTGTCGATATGCTCCAGTGACCACTTAAAGCTTTGAGAAATTATTTTTTTGGTAAGGAAACACCTGGCTGCTGACTGCAAAAAGGTGATTACTGTATACATGACTTTTATATAAAAAATCTGACAGGGTAAAATTTGACTGCTATATTAAGGCGATCATTCAGACTGGCATGACTGTATTTTAATTTTAGAACACAGTCAAGGTGTACATTTTTTGTGTCTAACCAATTAGCCAATAAGTTGCAGCTAACATACAGTACTTGTTTGTATTCAACTAAAAGTACCTGACAAGTCGCAGTATGAATAACCAGTCTAATTTTCGTAATGATAAACAACTGCATTAGCTTCAGCTGATAGAAATTTGTTTCAAATGCAACCTGATTTGTTCAAGGTAGCTGTTTCATTGAGTAATGAGAATGGTTATGCAAAGGTCAATATTGCAGTTGCTACCTGATAGATCAGCACCTGCTTTTAAATGAGTGCTAAGAAATAAGCATACGTAAGCCTCACAACCAGAGCCACTGTTACTGCTTGAAAGGTGATGCCTATGCTTTACTACCAGCTAACACAGCCAAGACAAAACAAAAAGCTATCTATACCTACCTCTAGTTCATTGGCATCAAAAATCTGCAGAAGATTTTGAGGTATCAATTCTGTGAATCCTTTCATGAACCTTTTCATCTGAATATCAACCCGTGATACAAATCTCCAGATGATGATTAAGCTAAAACAATAAAAGAGTTCATTATTTATAGTTACAATTGTTTTTTGAACCCACTGACTGAAGCACAATGCAACCTTTCCTAGACAGCAAAGGTGTAACAATACTGGCTGTGTAATGGATGTTGTATTTAAGGGAAGGAAGAATGTACATTAAATAAATAAACTGGATATCAGAAAGGCCAGAATAGTAACAAGGTTCTACTTTGGTACATGACAAGTTGGCCTTTCATCAGAGCTAGCATCTCTTGAGATGGGATCCACAGAACCACTAAGGGTGTAAACAAAATTTACAGCATATCTCTTCTTTATTCTTGGGAATGAAATGCCTTCCACACGTTTCTGGTACTAACCTCTGCAAAATTGTAATTCTTAAATGGTTATTTAATCCAATGCCATCTACACTTCTCTGGTACTAACCACTGGGGTTACATTTAATTGATTACAACAGTATTGTGATCTTGATTGCTATATCATCATCAGAAAATCTGGATTATTATGAGACATGATGCTGTGAGTCATCACCTGGATTTCTGGTTCTGACAACATGACATAATCATATTACTGTCATAATTATACTTTTGTTACATACCTGTATACATTTTGAGATAATTATAATATTCACAATTTCAAATTCATTATGCAGGAAACTCACCAACATTACCAACTATGAACTTTTGCAAATGGGTTGTACTTTACAATAATGTTTTGGTATATGATTTCTGACTTATCTTATTTCAGGCAAAAAACTTCAGCTATATTTTCTACTATAAAAAACAAAATGAACCACCTTTTTATTTTAGTACTGATAAAATCATGGTTTGGACATTTCAGATATTTTACATATAACACAAGGCTTCTTAACTAACATCGCTGTGAGAGGTGTTTACTGCTCGTGTTGGCATTCCATCACTGCTACTGCAACCAGGAAACCTTGACAATAAAGTAGCTCAGCCTCATTTGAGAGTATGGTAATGTGGAATCAGAAAGCAATAGTATCATTTTGCTACTTGTAGGAAATGGCAATAAATTTCTGGCTCTTTCTAGGTTAGAATATTGATAGGTATATAATAAATCATCATTCTTATCAAATCCAATACCTGCCATCCACTCTGATACTAACCCTCAGGGGATACATCTTAATTCTTACATTTAATCCAATAAAATAATCCAAGAAAAATGTCAAGTTTGTATCTAAGAGATTTTTGTTTTAGGAACAGCTAGATTTCATTCACAATAAACATATATCCATGTACACATAATGTGTAAAAGAGGCAAGATAAAACAGTTTCTTTACTTTCAAAACTTGTGCTGACAAGTAAAAGACATGATACATTCATAATATTGATGCACAGTTTAGAAAGTACTATGAGGGTTACATATATTCTGGCAAATCTGATATCTTAGTTGGACAATTTCCACAACTTCTAAGCCAAGCCTCCAAACCAGCTCTACCAAAAGCTTGCATGATCATCTGAACTATTTATCGAGGTAATGTTGAAAAACATGTTGCTTGTCCTTTACTTACTCTATATACTCCATTTTGTTGCTATTAGTTACCCGTACGTCCCTTCCCCCTTTTTTCAATTCTCGTTCTGTGATCTGAAATAAGTGAAAGAAATTACTCCAAGTCACCAAAACTTCATCAGTACAAAATGTTCACAACTTTTGCATACCCCACCAATGATAATAATATATTTATACATGATGCTGAATAACACATCATGAAAATCAACTTGAGGTGTATCTTGGGTCTCTTCTAGAATTTAAACTCTATGGGGAATTGCCCTCCATTTGTAAGAAAGAGTGTAATCTGTGATTATATAGCTCACCTCTATTCAACTTTGAGTAGTCTCCAGCTACCACTGTAAACATTAATTATCATGCAAAAAAATAAATTCATATTAAAGTGATCTTGATAATGAAACGCTGGTCCATGGGACAGGACATAAGAAACATACAACAATAAAGAAGAATGATCTTTTTATGACATCAAAGTAGAGGTCCTATAATGAGATAACAGCATGAGTCAATCAAAGGGACATATGTTCTAAAGCCTGAAAAGAATCTCCATGAATTTGAAATGAGACAATTTCTTTCTTTTAAATGCTGAGTGTTGAAACCTTTTCTGATATTCTTGAGCGACAAGATTTTCAAATTTGCCACTGTGACAGTCATATTGGATGTAAGATTTCCAGCAATTTAATTTAGGACAAACTAGACACTATCAGAAGACTTTTGGTGAAAATCCCATGTTGATATAACCATCCCTTCAAAAGAACCAGTGACAAGATTTGCAATAAGATCATAGTGGCAGCCTGGGCTCTCGTAATGGGCAGGTGATATGCGCAAGCACTAAGTGGGTGGTATGACATGGTGGAGGCATGCCATTTCACAAAGTTTAAAGTATATTTTTCCAAGAGTGGGATGTGCCAAAGGTGATGCTTACCTGGGGTTCTGTTTTGTCCAGTGCAAACTTGCATCAGCCATGGTGGCAGCCATGTTTGAGGTCAGATTGGCACCATTTTTAGTCATAACCACCTATATATCATAATTAGTCTTCTAGCAAAACCCTCATGTTCGTTTGGATTGTCAGATTGACACCGTTTTCTTAGTACAAACTAGACATCATAAGTATTCTGGTGAAAAGCCAGTGTTGATATAACTTTCTACATAGCATAAATAGTGAGAAGACTGAGGCTGCTTTTGTTCAGGACCAACTAGATATCATACATCTTTGAGTGAAAACCTCATGTTGATAGGACCATACTGGATGTCTTCAGCACCATTTTCATTCAGGACCAACCAGATAACATAAGAAGTTTTCTGCTGAAAACACCATGTTGATAAGACTTTATTTTCATGGAGTAGCAATAACATGATTTTCAGAATGGAAGCCATAATGGATATCAGACTGGGTCCATCCATTCAGGAGGAGTAGCAACAACAATATTTTCAAGCTGGCTGCTGTGTAAGCCATATCAGATGTCTGAACAGCATCATTTTCATTTAGGACCAACTATACCTTGTGATGTGTGAAAAGTTTCATGGCAATCCTACAAGTAGTTGAGGAGGAGTATCTATAACAAATGTATGCTAATAGACAGACATTGGATGATAGATAACAGACCATTGGATAAGTGCTTCCAGTTTATGAGGGACCCCAGGTGGAAGATGTTTTCTTTTACAGATTACTGACACCTTGCCTCTGTTCACATGGATTCAAATCTTGGCTTGGCCAATGTGGGTATATGAGAAAGCTTGCCAGTAGCTTCTTGTGGATTGGTGGGTTCTTCCTGGGATTTTTCCAGGTTCTTCCTCCATCAAATATGCTGGCTACTATGTATAACCTATCATGTGCTAAATATTGCTGTTAAACTAACACAACCAAACTAATCTGTCTATGACCAGTAGAGCTAATAATCAGTGATTAATGTTTTTGGTTTTTTTTGTTGAAATCATAGTTCTTAATATATGTTTTACAGTCTATTATCATTCTCTACCTTTTGAAGCCAGATTTACTGAGTGAAATTCACTGGCTTTGAGTAACCTTGGTGTGACAACCTGTATGATTGCTATTAGAAGCTAATTCATGCATCAGTAACTACCATGATCAGCCATTACAATTGAGTTCTCTTATTAATTCCATGCAGTCCACTCATCTAATTTATATAATTATTCATATGTGTACTGTTAAAACAAGTTATGTCTACCACAATATCAGTGAATGCAGAAATGGGCAAATTCATCCTAGAACTTGCAAGCAAACAAATGCAGACATCTGCTTAACTTTTTCTTTCTGTAGTCCTGAATAGTTCATATATAAGCCAAGTCAGTCAGCATTAATGTCTATGCAAAAATAATAATGGCATTTAACTTTCTTTACCACCAGTCCCAAGCAGTTGGGGTCATCTCATAAGTAATTCATCACTGCAGACCGAAGCAAATTTGAAAATTGTTGTTTATCCTGGTAAGTGTACAAGGAGTTTAATATGGCACAAATAAATTTTGAATCCCTTCCCCTCAACTATACTGAGTGGTCAGAGCTCATATGCACACATGATGACTAGTTTATCAGTGCACTTTGGACACTGTGGATTCCACTGGTGACTTAAATGTGGCTATTGGCTGGTGTGTGTTTACTGTTTTCCAGAGACCACATGCTCTCTTTTAAGAGATCTGTGTATATGTTTCAAGAGGAGAGGCTGGTGATCACGCCAACGCTGCCTTAGCGGTGGAAACAACAGCAGAGTAAACATAATGCAGATTTTGTAAATGTTCAGAAAACTAACATGAAATGATCTCATAAATGTGACAGCATTGATATTAATGAATATACGATGCTGATTAAAAGTTAAGTTCTAAAAATGTAATATAAACAATTGCAAAAGAATCCTCAAGCCAGACAAACCCTTTCAAACATGAAGTACTACAAAATAAAGATAAAAGGAAATGTAGTGAAAAAAGATAATAAAAAAATATAAGTTAAAGGTAAAAAGTATAACATCATCAAAATATTGGGCCAAATATTATTTGTATAAACTTCATTTACTAAAAAAGAACAATACTTTCTCTGGTGGTACATGGTCACACAGATATATTTAACTAAATTCACAATAAAGTCTGTTCAAAGTGTCAGTATAGTCAAATAAAACATTTCATTCTCAGTGGACTCCTCCAGTGTGTGTGTGTGTGTGTGTGTATGTACACACTAAATGCATCTCCACCATTCTTTCTTCCTATATCCTTGGCAACAGTTTGAATCGGGTTTCATAGTGAGTTCACTTTATGGTTTTACAAATTTTTTGCATTTAGCTCATGTTTTTGGCACCCTGTGTATTACCGTTACATCTAGAATCTTGAAGTGCCTGTTGAGAAGTACAAAACCTTTATCACAAAGTTGATCACTGTGATCCACATATCTTGCATCAATATGTTTGGTTAAATTCATTTCTTAAGCTCTGTTCATGCTAAAATTGTTAGATGACTGTATACATCTCATTTAGTACCACAACTAACAAGAAAATATTAAGTTACTCGACCGACATTTAACTTTTTACTAGTGTAGGTAATGTTTCTGCATTTAGCTTGTGACTAAATACTTTTTCACTCCTGTATAGTAGGAAACAATGAGGGCATGTGTATGCAAATGCTAGCTACAATAGTTCTACTTAACAGAAGAAAGATAAAAAGGAGGAAAGTTCTTAAGGGGGAGAGGAAGGGAACTTAATGAAGTAAGCAAAGGTAGGGCTTGCAGATAAGATTAACATCTTTCTGTGCTTTCTTCAGATGCTTTGGCATGATTTTTTTCCGATAATTGTATGTCCCATAATAGACCCCAGCATGATACCAGTGTCAAGAGGTGTTGTGCCATTTTGAAGGCAGCAATATGACTAATGGAAGTCTCAGTTATTCCCATAACGGTCCTTTTCTTCCAATGTGTTGCACTTTTTACAAAAGGGGCTTGAAAGTATACCAAGTATGATAAAACAGCCTGATGAGAT
The DNA here is from genome assembly GCA_016617855.1 of Megalonaias nervosa. Lineage (NCBI taxonomy): Eukaryota > Metazoa > Mollusca > Bivalvia > Unionida > Unionidae > Megalonaias > Megalonaias nervosa. Next base: position 65,795 of record JAECUM010001980.1, read on the forward strand.
AGAGCCAATAATATGCCAAAATGTATCTGACTTTTATAATCTAAAAAAGTACAGCAAATATTGAAATGATATCCTGCCAACATAAAGTTAGTTGTCTGAATGTTATGTTCTGTAGTACATTTTGAGTGCACAGGAAAGACATGCAGCTATTGGTTGAACAGCACTCCCATGTCAATCTGCATCCATTTGAGATTTGTTCCCAGTTTGAAGTTCTACCAAATCTCATTATCATGTATGTAGCTACATCTGTAGCAGACATGATCGCAAAACATTATGCAGGCTATGTATTTGGGATGAGAGTACAAGATGCACTTCACTGTACTTTATGGAATTAAAAGACAGTTCATAAAAGGATAAAATACTGGAGCTTTGTTTAAAAGCAATTCAAATTTAGTGATTCAAATAAATTTTTAGTAAAAGCTGTGTAGTGTTGAAGTGATCACCCATAAATAAAAAGCACAAGCAAAATCTTTTTTTTAGCAACAGTGTCCTTGACCCTGGGGCAACTGACAAAAAACAGGGTTCTTCCTGGTCCTAGGAGAAAAAATCTGTACTAAATTTTGTTTGATTATCGAGAAATGAAGTTATTATCTAGGAATTAAATGCAAAGGTAGAATCTACTTAACTGCAACAGGGTCCAATATCCGTGAACTACATGTATTTAACCCCATATTAAGTTGACCATGATCCTAGAACTACATGTATTTAACCCCAAATTAAGTAGACTGTGATCCTAGAACTACATGTATTTAACCCCAAATTAAGTTGATCATGATCCTAGAACTACATGTATTTAACCCCAAATTAAGTAGACTGTGATCCTAGAACTACATGTACTTAAACCCCAAATTAAGTAGAATGTGATCCTAGAACTACATGTACTTAAACCCCAAATTAAGTAGACTGTGATCCTAGAACTACATGTACTTAAACCCCAAATTAAGTAGACTGTGATCCTAGAACTACATGTACTTTAAACCCCAAATTAAGTAGACTGTGATCCTAGAACTACATGTACTTAAACCCCAAATTAAGTAGACTGTGACCCTAGAACTACATGTATTTAAACCCCAAATTAAGTAGACTGTGATTCTAGAACTATATTTAACCCCAAATTAAGTTGACTGTGATCCTAGAATTACATTCAACCCCAAATTATGTAGACTCTGATCCCAGAACATGTATTTAACCCCAAATTAAGTAGACTGTGATCCTAGAACTACATGTATCTAACCCCAAATTAAGTAGACCATGATCCTAGAAATAAATGTACTTAACCCCAAATTAAGCAGACCATGAACCTAGAACTACATATATTTAACCTCAGATTAAGTAGACCATGATCCTAGAACTACTTATCTCCAAATTAATAGGGTTCTTCCTTCAGCTAAGGGAACATACATTTCAAGTTGCAATGAAATCTCACCAGAAACAAAACAAAATGGACACCCACCTGGCCAGATGATGGAAAACCATAATGCTTTCCAACTTTCTTTGGAGAAGTATAATAAACTGAGAGTATTATTTATTCTGTTGAGTAGGAATTTGGTCTACTCTACCTTTATTAACATACTGATAAGTTAAAATGAAAAAAGAAGAAACTGCTTAGATAACAGAAACAACAAAAATCTAAGTATCCAGGACACAGAGAGACAAAAAAATCCACTACTGCAAAGAAAGCTGTGGGCCATGTTAAGAATACTGTACTAAAATGATACTCCAAAGTCAAATGTACAAACAGTAAAATCTGCACTCAAAGATCAATCCACTACTTACTGAAGTTAAAGGCAGTAAATAATTATAATATTATAAATTCCACTTTACTTAACCAAAGTTATTAACAGCAATGTTAGACCAGTTTGGACAAAACCTGGACCTATTAATGTTGGCTGCATCACAAATGAGCCTGTTTGCTACAATTTGCAACTGATGGCCTAAACAAATGCTTCTTTTAACAAATTCTATCTCCAAATTCAATATAACTACAGGTTTTCTCCATAAAAAGTTCAACTGATTCTTCATTGGATACAAAGAAAGTTATGTTCATGGAGCAAAGCTGTACTGGTTGTTGTTGTTGTTGTTGTACAGTTTAGTGCCATTTTTCAGCACAAGATAGGCTATACATGGCGGCCAGTATAAATGGTGGAGAAAGAACCTGGGAAAACCCCGGAAAGAACCACCGACCCACTAGAAGCTACTGGCAAGCTTTCTCACATACCCACATTGGTCGAATCCAAGACTCAAACCCATGCTGACAGAGGTGAGATGGCAGTGATCCATAATGGTGCAAAGCTGTACTGGTACCTAAAACTATATAAGAGTACTATGAATGGGACATTATATGCCTGCCCCATGTTTAATAATCTTCTCTGTAGACATCAGATTGACATGATTTACTAAAGTTTACTGACCAATGAGTCTCAGTGACAAAATATGGGTTGAGAGAAACCAATATGATTAGTATCATCAGTATATCTTTATTTCCTTTGTAAAACATACAGTATTTAAATACTGACTTATTTTTACTAACAGTACTTCACAAAATGAAATGCACAAATACTATGAAGCATAAAAAGACATTTAATTTTTAAAAAAAATTAATAAAATATGTCCGACAGGTGTTTTATCGCATCATCACATGCATTATCACAGACAGACAGACACACACACACACACACACACACACACACACACACACACACACACACACACACACACAGACACAGAATTTCTGATCATTATTGTTACATCAATGTTCAGTAAGGATTGCAAACAGCAGTCCTGAACCCAATCTACAGCATTATTACAATACATCTAACTGAAATTGTTTATTTGCCCCACACTCACCCCATACATGCAATCATTAAATTCTTGCTATTGATAAGATACCCGAGCACAGCACACCCTCTAGTTATGGACCCCAACTAGCTGTAACAAAGGATAACTGTATTACTATTCAATAATGACATGAGATCCATTTTCATATCCACCTAATAAAAGGGGCTGGCTGCTTTTTCCTAGGGCACAATATAGTTGGGGAATACTGTCATAATTATTTACAGGACTAGTAAATAAATCTAGTCATTATGACCAATTCAGACTGTGGAACTTCGTTCATTATCTCAAGTTTTCTTAATAATAAATTGACAGCAATATAATATCTACCTCTCCAAAATGGTCCTCTTCCACAGAGAAGGAGAGCTCAAGATTTTCTGGGTCATTGTCTTTAATCCAACACAAAGAGTTATAATATTCAGAATCCTGAAAGGAAAACAAAATCTGTACAGTTCAAATATTACAATGAATTCATTTACTGTATATAAAATCAATATAGTTTAAACTTTACAGTAAATTAATTTAATGTGTATAAAATCCATACAGTTCAAACTTTAAAGTGAATTCATTTACTGTGTACAATAAATCCATGTACTAATTGAAACTTTACACTGAATTCATTTACTGTATACAAAATCTTTATAGTTAAAATTTTTTAGTGAATTCATTTATTTTCATGCAATTCAATTTTCATGCTTTTGCAAAGTCAAAGTACTGAAAGTACTGATCACCACAGGAGTTACAATGATATTCATTTACACAAGATGTGATGGAAGTAACTAACACCAGTGATATTGATATTCATGGTGCATAATACTACAATACACTTACTGCTTCAAATAATCTTGATAATATAATTCTAAATTTTAAGTACAAGTTTAAGAAAATTTATATTAATGTTTAAAATAATATTTGAGATACTACTGGATTTCATTTTAAAAGCATTTCCTCCAATTGTTTTAAGTATTACAACCAGCAGAACAATAAAGTATTGCCCGCAGTGGAGCAATGTCCAAGGGATATATCAAGTCTAAACATTTACTTAAAATGAGTTGCTTCCCTTGAAATAACAAAATGCCAGTAGATATCTATTTTGTAATTAATTGTAGAAAGATCCTAAAGTTTGTTATTATTTTTAGTAACACAAACTATATTGGTAACACAGAATGGACACTATGCAATAAACATGGAGGGATTAACCCACATATGGCATTTTTATTAAAATTATGTTTCAGGATAGTTTAAACTTTACTATGAATTAATATATTTTAAAGGCATAAACTTTCATATTTGGCAAAAAATGATGCCATTTTCATTTTGCCCAAATCTACAGCTGTAAGACATACCACAGACATCCCCTACCATGAAGAAAACTGAATACCCAAGAGAAAGGAAACAAAGAATAACCACAAGCACATGCAGGGCCAGACCAAAAATAAGACTCTGGAAATACCATCAAATGAAAAAAAGATGGAGGAGGAAGAGAAATGAGAGGCAATAAGAAAAGAGGAGAAAAAAAAGACTTATAAGATGCACTATGAAATATCTCAGATATCTGAACTCCTGCAATTTTCAGAAGAGGAAATAGGCACAAACATTATCAATACTGAGGTGTAGGGAATAAGTGGAATACCACAGAGACCCCCACAAAAGATGTTATGGAGTGTGAAATAATAAACAAAAGCTTGACCATGAACCAGATAAACAAAGCAACAACAATTGAAGATGTAAAAAACAAATACAGCATCTGCGAGATATGCACTTTTACAGCTGTGGAAACGAAACACGTAAATATGAAAGTAGTCATGCAAACACCAAAAAATGATAGGACAAACACTCTAACTGGAAAATTTGACAATGCTAACTGGGAAGAATTTGGAACAACTATGCATTAACTTATATAGACTATAGTATTATATAAACATGAATCTGAAATTGAGCCAATCTGAATGACCTCATATGGTAGCGGTCATTTTGTGATTTGAAACTCTTAGGAAAAAGGGAAAGGATACCGGACCAACAGGCAATACCTGAAGGTAAGAGAGTACCAACCTGGAAACCTAAAAATGTAAAATTTATCAGCAACCAATATGGGAAAGGAACCTTCATAAAACTTATTCAAACCTTAAAATTAAACAAAAAGAATGAATAATTTTACATATTTAAATATAGAATAAATAGAAACCATACGATAGTGTTAACATCAAACACAAATTCTAAAATCACCAAAACAAAGTTTACTATTTAAATCACCAAATTACAACAAATTTTACATAAAAAAGCCTTTTTTCAATTTAGTAAGTACATACGAGTTTAACCTCAAATATAAATCCCAAATCACAATGAAATTCTACAATATATCTCAAAGTAGATTGAATCTTACTTTAAACTTATTTTACAATGTATTGATCATGAAATGTACTTCTGAGTTAATGTCAAACATAAATCTTACACCTTCTAAACAACGGAATCAAAATTACAATAGATTATAAAGTTTATCATATTTGTAAATATTCTTGCAGGAATATCCACCCTCCTCTATTAATTCAGTGAATTCTTCTGGATAGGTCGTAGTAGCTTCAGAATCTCATTAGCGGATTTCTCCTAAAACAATCATCTGGCTAATCCCATGCCACTTCTTAAAATGATCTTGCTAGCTTTGAAGCTTGAACTTTGCCCATGTGAACTTTTTCTGCCTCTGCCTTTACAATAGGTCCTGATATATGCACTTCTTCAGCCCTAATCTGAACAAACCTCTGATAAATGGCTACATAAGTTGTCTCCTACAAGTCTGACTTTTCTACTTTTCAGTCCCTTATCTTCTTGCATATCCATTACCAGCTCTCTTAGAATGGCTTCTTCCCTCTTCCATTCACAGTCAACTCATAAACACCAAAATCTCATACTAATTGTGTTTGCTTAACACTAGATGTAATCCTGCCCTGGGTTTAAAGCTTCTCTTCAACAGTAAAAGCTTTATATTTCTGTATAACCTTATTTATTGTTAATACCCACAAATATACACTCATATCTATTTGTCTGAAAGACTACAGCAAGAATAATTGTTTATTAGCAATGGATTCATTTTTACAGGGAATGCATGGTCAAATGATTGTGTGACAACTGCCTGACAACATTGCCAAGCCTCATACAAGTGTTAAAGGCTTTGTTTTTGTTCATATCCATCAGTAAACAATAATTTGAACAACTTTTAACTGAGACTGACTTTGATGATGAGCAATTACCTAAATTATTTGATTAATAAATTTGTGTGAAAATCTTTTTTTTCAACCACTGCATTGTTTGGTGCTTGGTTGTGTATGCCAGTTGAATGAACAATCGTCAGCTATTGTTTGAGGAACTGTACATAGAAAGCACTTGATACAAACACAAAGAAGACTTGAATGCTTTATGTTTATGGGCCAATAATAATAAGATTAACACTTATTAGCTTTTTCATGACCTGACTTCTTTAAAAAAAAAAAGATAAGGGCTATTCCATTTAAACATATTTGGTACCCTGGGAAGGCAATTTTTAAAAAAATATATGCTAGGGTAATCAGATTACCCAGATTTCATATGAAAAGAAAATTCTAAATGCATATATGGGTCCCATGTATATTTTACTGGAACAGCCCTAATATCTAGCTGCTGTGGTTGACTACTGATACAACTGAAAGGAACATTCACAAATAGAAACTTTTAACATCTTTATTCGCATAAGGAAAGATGAAGTGATAAGATACTATTTATTGAGGAATAAAACACATCTTGCAAAATTATTAAATCAAAGTTTATTCTGGCACAAAATGTTTCAGAAACCTCAAAAAATTGGTAAAATTACTGTAAAATTTTATGAACCATGTCATGACCATGTTACATCTAAATTTGTGTTATAACAAAGCATGTTAAAGTGGGGTTTCACTGTAATTTGCCTGAATTTACCTCAAGCCTGAACACAGAATATTTAACTTCAAGTCTACGATGCTAAATCAAGCCAACTTACCACAGACTCCATGTCTTGAAGTGTTATCTTCTTCCCAATCATCATTTTGTAAAATGGTCGGATGAAGAAAGCTGAAAGAAATTATTCCAAGAATAAATCTATTCTTATACAGGCAATCAACATTATCTGAAGTTCAGAAAGGTCATTTTTATTGTAAATTAAGTTTTTCCGAGAATACTTACAATGTGAGATTTATCTGAAGTTGTTTTATGTTTCTTCTTTTAAAGTTCTGTATTAGGATGTAAATTCCTGTTCTTCCGCATTTAAAAAGAACCCGAAATCTAAATAAAAATATATTACATCTGTGCACAGTACTATCATGTTTATCTTCATGACTTTAGAACTTTAAAAATACTTATCCTGCGATCATTGAACATATAACAGAAGTGATGACATTATCTTGATTTGTCAATGCAGATGAGACATAAACATGGAAAAATGGAAAAATATATATTTGGTACTTTACCATCAAGGAGAAAAATATATATTTGGTACTTTACCATCAAGGAGTTTTCCATGGTGTACTGCCATCCCTGCTATCCTCCCTATGAATTCAAAATAGGAGAGATGTTCTTCATTGAAGACACCAGATAAAGGATTTATCTGAAGGGTATAATTATCTCTGAAAGAAAAGAAACTAATCCATGTACAGCTCTCCAAATAATAAACATTAAAGTGACCCAAATGATCATTTTTTTAAAGCCATTTGAAATATTAGATAACCAAGAACAATAATTTTATCCCCTTTGACACTGACAGCAGAAATTAGTTGGGTGGGAAATTAATTGCTCTGGTGGCATAGTGGTTACAGTGTCTGCCTCAGATGCAGGAAGTCATGGCTTCGAACACTGGCCAAGTTATACCAAAGACTTTTAAAAATGATACAAACTGCTGCCTCACTAGGTGCTCAGGGTTAAGAGGTTTGGGTTAAGAGGTTAATGTTAGGACTGGTTGGCCTGGTGTCAGGATAATGTGACTGGGTGGGACATCATGCTACATGTCTGCAGCACATCATGCTACATGTCTTTTCTATGAAACAAAGTAGAAACATTATAATGATCTGACAACAAAACAAAGGATATATTGTTTTTCTTCAAAAATCATTCTTCTTAAAATCTGCTCATGGAACTTTTAACACTGTCCACCCCTTGTAAGCAGATTTTACTGGGTGAAAGTCACAGGCTTTCTGTATCCTTGAAGTGACAGGCAGTATTAGAAGTATAGTTCAAGCGTCACTAATTATCCTCACAGCCATTACAAGTGAACTGGCATGCAGTCCACATATCTAACTCCTATATGCATTCAATTATATCATACACTGTTTTTGTTGAAATTTCCATCTGTCAATATCTGGAAAATTTTCTTGCTCTGATTTATAGGAATAAAACCATATTTTATCCATTATTTGAAGAAAACAAATTATCTTGAGATAAAATAAAATATCTCAAACAAAATGGCAGCACAAAACCAAACAATTCTATGGCCAGTACTGTATAATAGATACATTTACTATGTGTATGTTAATTGTTGTATAAGTTGTAATGCAAAACTTTAAAGTGGGGTGAATAAGCTTACACCCTGTGAAAGACATTATGTCATATGAGTGCTTGTTGATAAAAAATATAACTGTTGACAATGAAGCCTACAATTTACAAGCTACACTACTGATATAATAGGCAGTGAAACTTTGATTGGTGTGACAACACCTAGGCAATATATTTATCAGAGAGGGTCAGTAAACATAAAATACACTTACTCAACCAAGGGACAATAATTTTTAGTGGACTTGAGAAATTATGTAAAATTTAAACAGAAAAAAACTGCTCTCCTGAAAATCTCTGCATACTTAACATACTATGCTAGCAAATAACCACATTTTGTTCTTAATCTAAAAATTTTCCATTTGATTTGGCCTGAATATTTTTTACAACATTCCATTTGGTATGTCTAGCATATGATTAAAGGATCATGAATATAATTATATTTGTAACATTTAAATTTAATTTCTGACAAATTCAATTGTTTTGTAAAACAAAATATTTTTAAATTATTTTGTCTTGTTCAATGAAAATATGCTGTTAACATCATTAAATTCATAACAAGGTTACCCTTAACTTTCTGTACACTCCTTACTGATGGAAACTTCTGAAGAACAAGTATAGTGAAAAAGTACCATGGTATTAAAAATACTGTCATAGGTAACTGGTTATCGGTAATACCACAAAACTCTACCCTGTATGCATCTGACCATAACCCCTTAGCATGAGATGGCAGCACCTAGTTTGTTTTCCCAGTGACAATCCTTTGACCAAACCATGATTCTGAAACTTGTCCAGTGCCAAGCGGAGTTCTATATTCAGTTAACTGTGGGTGCTTATTTCATCTTATTTTATTATTACACAAAGATGGACAAAATGCAAGTTCTTAATTAATTTGTGACCCATTCAATTCAATATACACCTCTCCATCGATAACTCGCGCACATCAGGGTCCAAAAAACACAGACCGCACTATAAGTGAGGGAGCGAGTTACTGAGGGACCTCCAAAACCCCACTAGACATCCAGAAAACTGCGGGGTTGGTGGGGGGGGGGACTGGGCTGTTTAATGGCTAAATCCTCGTTTTATAATCGAGTCGAGAAAAATTGTCAATAAAGCGGTTTTTCTGATGAAGTTGTTCATTATTATCTATATATCACATTTATTTTCAAAATGTCCAGCATCTGAAAGATCGATAACATGATTGCAACTGGTTTCAACAACCAAACATGGTACGTGAATACATTCGTGTATTACGTCACAGCTTTTTGGTTTGTTGATTAGTCTGGTTCCCGGAGTGATGTGTAATAGTATTTCATGAAACTAGGAGTCTACCAAAGCAGGGAACCAGACTAACTGTTGATACACTATCAAAAACACGTTATCATTTATTTCGTGAGACAATCATCTACGTCGTAACTAAATTTTTGTATTTTTCAATCAGTAAAATATTCATGCCGTGATTTCATTGCAAAAGTAATTGTGAAATATCTTACTATGCTTGAGGATATCTCTATGTGCAAATTCACAAATTCTCTGAAACTCATTTTTCCCACAACGGTCCGTATCTATGAAACAAAGCTCTTTATTTTATGAAGTATTCATTTCGCTTGGTTGCCTTGCTATCTCTAATCACATTTATGACTGAATAGGTTAATTTAAGGTAGTTTAATTAGATATGTGCACAATAAAATGTATCACAGTGTTCGATTGATTAAATGAAATGAGTTACCCGACATACGACCGGTGCCGCTGGTTCTTAAGCATGTAGGATTTGTATGCCTTTTGACTTTTTTCAATTCCACCTGCTTTATTTGATTCAGAAGACGTAATTACCATGATAATTGGAAAGGAGGCCCTCTTCTTATTTAGTGCAACAATACAACAAATGCTTCCGCTAGTCCAATATCAAAACACAGTGGGCACCTAATTAGGTTCTCAGAGAAATGCCCGTGGACATAGCTGTTACAGTTGATTGACACATTTTACGTTTAATTACAAGGACACCTTGCATTTATGATGATTACACTTAAAAGGAACTAAAAGATAGAACTAAAACACAAATTTCCATTGATAAAAAAAAATTATTTAATTGGTATTTATGTATTAAAGTACTGCCTCCACTTGGCATAAGTGACATTTTCATTTATCGAAATGTCCTCAAATATTGTTAATTGTGGTTTACTAAGAATGTCGTTTGAAAAGAAAATGTAACAAATTATAGGACTTATTAAAATTCGATATTTCATAATGTTGATTAAATTTCCAGGTCCTAGGTACCTTTTTTGACAATATATCAAGTTCTGTTACCAATTTCAATCACGATTTTCTTCAGGTTCAACCAATAGGGATCAATTTTTTGGTATTTTCTGGTTTAAAAATTGGGATCCACGCCTGACCCCGCGTTATAAGTGGGTTCACGAGTTATCAGAGCGCGAGTTATCGAGGGAGTGGTGTATTTGTACTGGATTTCTCTTTATCTTCCTGATTTGTTTATCTATCCAGCAATTTTAGCTTGTGTATTTTTCCAAAGTACAAGTCTGAATTACCAACAATAACTCACTTCATACAGACAAATCTAATTTCCAATGTACACTCTGACTTGATGGCAGGTCAAAAAGAAATTAGATTTTTGCAGCTCTAAAAAGGAGGGGTGGGAGAGTGGGTAGATTTATAGTTGAGTCTTCTTATAATGGAGTATATACAGTAGCTAAAATAATAACTTTAGTTAAGTTATGCTGTAGAAACCAAAATTTTGGAGGATGGAAAATCAGGGGCTATATTGCCTTAAATGATGCTCTAAAGTGCTGAAAACTTAAATCATCCAAGATCCCTTCAACATAATGGTATATAACAAATTTGATTGAAAATCCAACAACATCTGGTAAAGATCTGCTGCAGAAACCAAAAGTAAGGAGAACTGAAGCAGGGAGCATAATTACGCTGGAAATTTGTGCAAGGTCTCATCCATATAGCTGCATAAGAAATTTGGTTGAAATCCCTGGTCAAGTTTTGCTGCAGAAACCACAAGTTAGTATAATAGGCAATCAGGGTACAATTGCTGTAAATGATATTACAAAATGATGGAAATTGAATGCATAGAAAGTTTCATCGATATAGAACTGTACAAAAAAGCGGGTTAAAATCCTTGGTAAAGTAAAGCCATGGAAACAAAAGTTAGGAGGCTGGGAAATCTGGGGCCACAAGTCCTCTCATGATGACAAACAAGGCTGGAAATTAATCTCTTTCAAGGTATCATCCATATAAAGTTGCATACCAAATTTCATTCACGTTCAATAAATCCCAGTGAAGTTATCTTGCCGAAACCAATACTGCTGATGGATGAATGTCTGGATAGACAATGTGATGACAATAATGCTTGACTGAATTCATCGAGCATGGCCCCAATAACATTTCAAATTAATAAACACAATGACTCTTTTCAATTGTTTGGGGAGGAGTTTAAGAACCCACCAATAAATATTTCCTGAAATATGGTTTTGGTAAGGAGGGTGATTAAAATAATTTTTAAACTGCATGACAAGAAAGCAAACAGTAATTATAAATTTCAGCTAGTTAGTTAGGGAAAAGGCAGTTATGACTAATTATGATCGGAGTACAAGTAGACATTTTTTTACAGTTCTGATGCACAATCAATAATTTCAGAGAAGACTGGAATATTTAATCTCTCTCACATCTGAAATTAAAAAACTCTTCCATTGCTTTTCACATCTGCATAATAAAAAAGCAGAAAATAAACAACTCTGAAGTTGACTATGTGCTGATATTACATCACAATTAAACATAAAATCTGTGAATAAAAAATGATGCAAATTTATTACTAATAAGTAAACAAGACCATAAAAAATCTGAAATATTACAGCCCTTATTTCTCTGAATAAAACACCTTTTAAAATCTTTCTAAGTAAATTTCTGTCCCACTATACAGGCCAGAAAAGCAAAAATAGAAAATATAAATGATTTATACTTACGTTGCAGAATATTCAAAGAGCCCATAATAAGGACTGAACATTTCCTTGGATAATAAATAGAACCACTCCCTAGCCACACCTCCATAATCTAGACCTACTTCTCCATCAAATTCAATCCACAACCTGAAGAAAAAAAAAAGAATAAAACTGGGACAATAAAAAAATTTATAACAGTGTACACATACATGTATTTTTTTTAATGTGAGAACATAAAGAAGATACACTGGCTGCCATCTCAAAAAAAGAGCTGTCAAGAGATTTCATTTCATGTTCCAACCCTGTTGCTGACAGTCCATCACTATATGGTATCCAGCACAAGAAATAACACCTACATGCTTATTGCCTTGCACAAAACTGCTTGTCTTAAAAGTGGGAGACCCTGGTACTTATGAGACCTGTTTCTGGTGCTGTGTTACATGCAAGGTTACCTAATACTAAGTTATTTTCCATCTTAAATATAAATAAAAACCTCAAAATATGACCCATGTCCATACCCATGTTATATAAAGAACAACACTACACTTATTTTAGAGTGAGAGAGTATTATTGTATTCTAATTGTTAATTTTAAAACTGGAATTTAAGGATGGTATTAGTTTCAATACTGAGACATTTATAAAATGATATGTTTCTTATAAAATTAGAATTATTTACCTATATCACACATGTTGCCCTACATATTACAATGTACATGTATAATCGAGGAGAAAAAAGAAATTTCTTGAATCTGCTGATACCTGGGAAGAATACAGTGTAGAAACCTCTCGTCCCATCAATAACTACTTGCCCAATGATACTACATTAATATGTATACTAATGTTTGACAATTATTATGTAAATGCCTACAGGTTTCTGCTAATGTAAGCCAAGTATTAACAGAACTAGCTGCTTCAAACTCTGAGACAGACACCTCCATCTGATTAATTCTGATCAAATTCTGAAGAGTCATTTCTTTCATGTGAGACCAAACAGTAGTTTTCACCCAGTTCATAGTGCTGAAGGCTCTCTCCAATAGGCAGCAGTGCAGAGGTTAAGTGCGATCATAATCTGAACCAGTGCAGAGGTCAAGTGTGATCATAATCTGAACCAATGCAGAGATAAGTTGATCATAATCTGAACCAGTAGCAGAGGTCAGGTGTATCATAATCTCAAACAGTGCAGTTGAAAGGTGTGATCATGATCTGAACCAGTGCAGATGTAAAGTGTGATCATAATCTGAACCAGTGCAGAGGTCAAGTGTGATCATAATCTGAACCAGTACAGAGATCAAGTTGATCATAATCTGAACCAGTAGCAGAGGTCAGTTGTGATATAATCTCAAACAGTGCAGCTGAAAGGTGTGATCATGATCTGAACCAGTGCAGATGTAAAGTGTGATCATAATCTGAACCAGTGCAGAGGTCAAGTGTGATCATAATCTGAACCAGTAGAGATCAAGTTGATCATAATCTGAACCAGTGCAGAGGTCAACTGTGATCATAATCTGAACCAATGCAGAGATAAGTTGATCATAATCTGAACCAGTAGCAGAGGTCAGGTGTGATCATAATCTCAAACAGTGCAGCTGAAAGGTGTGATCATGATCTGAACCAGTGCAGATGTAAAGTGTGATCATAATCTGAACCAGTACAGAGATCAAGTTGATCATAATCTGAACCAGTAGCAGAGGTCAGGTGTGATCATAATCTCAAACAGTGCAGCTGAAAGGTGTGATCATGATCTGAACCAGTGCAGATGTAAAGTGTGATCATAATCTGAACCAATGCAGAGGTCAAGTGTGATCATAATCTGAACCAGTAGAGATCAAGTTGATCACAATCTGAACCAGTGCAGAGGTCAAGTGTGATCATAATCTGAACCAATGCAGAGATAAGTTGATCATAATCTGAACCAGCAGCAGAGGTCAGGTGTGATCATAATCTCAAACAGTGCAGTTGAAAGGTGTGATCATGATCTGAACCAGTGCAGATGTAAAGTGTGATCATAATCTGAACCAGTGCAGAGGTCAAGTGTGATCATAATCTGAACCAGTACAGAGATCAAGTTGATCATAATCTGAACCAGTAGCAGAGGTCAAGTGTGATCATAATCTCAACCAGTGCTGAACCATGTGCTCTAGATCAGCTGGTTTTAGCACAAACCCGAGTTTCAAACAATGCCACTGAGCTGCAGACAAACTTGGAATCACTGCTAGAGCCTGACAGTCCCAGACTGCAGAGAATCCTTACCAGATTTTAAAGTATCATTGGCATAACTCTGTTCACTTTCTGGAATATACAACACTATTATTTATCTGCATCTCTGACAACTCCCATGAAACAAGTTCCAACTTACTTAAATACATTCAACAGAAACAAATTAATTTGCTTGTAGCTTTCACTCTAATTCAAAAAATTTACAAACATTTCAGATTTAAGTAACTTCAGCAGAACTTGAGCTGCATACTCCTCAGGAGCAACCATGACTGCATAAAGCTTTTTTAAAGCTACCATAGACCTGCACTGTTTCTGCTTTGAAAACCGTTAAATCTGCTGAACATGACTCAGTATGCTCACTTTTCTTCAATCAATTTATATATCATTTTCAACTCATGTATCATTCTTTTTTGGGGGGTGTGTGTGAATAATAATAGAACTTGAACAACTTTTTAACTGTGTCATCAAATATTTTAAGACATATATCTCCTTTGTTTTCATATATGTCCCCTAGTGACAGATTGTTTGCCACACAATGGAGTGAATGTTTGTATCAATTCATCTTCTTGCAGAGCATTACAGACACTCCATCAATCTGCAACCAACAAGTTTTGACTTAAGATCATCCAGTGTTACATCTAATGATTTCTAATGCCTTGTCAATTCCTGCTATAGCACCTTCAACTTCAGTATTTTCCAAGTGAACAATGTCACAAAGAACAGTTTTAGCTCTGCTCAAACCTGGATGCACATAATGCAAATGCAGAGTTTCCTGTATTATTGCTGCTATCAGCCAATATACACAAAAATCCTGCATCTTTCACTTCATTACTGATATACATATTCTCTGTTCCTGCTTTTAAATTTTTAAAATTTTACAAGCTCTGTCATGCCTCGAACTGTCTCTAAGATCAACTTCATTCTTTTTTTGTTAAGAGACTTTCAAATGATTTAAATGACTAACCGTGTTTGGCAACATACAATTTATTGTGGAACAGCCAGGGAAGAAGTCTTGTAATGGTATTATTCAATTTCAAAGGCATTTATTTTAGAGGTCCAATATTATCTGAATTTTGTTCTGGGTCCCACTTATTTTGACATTTTATGTGTAATTCATATTTGTTAACAAAATGATAAAATTTCTTTCCTAAAATTTCCGTCTCCTGTTGTGCTTATAACAAGCAGGGAAAGTTTCTTTCCAAAAATTTCCATCTCCTGTTGTACTTATAACAAGCATGCTTTTGCAATCAGGAATCATGAGATATTCTATGCAAACTTTTACAATACATACGGCCTATTTCTTTATCAAGTCAATACACAAGAATTCTTTTACCTGGGATAACTAGATATTTTTATGTGCAGATTTTGTGGCCACTGATCTGTTTTATTATCTTTTTATGGTACTGACTTCACAAGGACCTGCTGGCCATTGCTATTTGACTCAGATTACTTGGGTTTTTGTAAAGCAGTAATCAAGTGTTTTTTTGACATTCTATCCTCTCTGATTCCTATCTGGACCATAATCAGCCAATATAAATGTTGTAAAATGATTCAAGTGGCTGTTTAAATAGTTTGAAAAAAATGCCTAATTCTAATTTTTTTCTAAATATATATGTCAAATAAACCATTATAAAATATTTTATGCATGCATGACATAGATTTACAGTAATCTGGTTTGCACCAGTGACCATGAATTGTTGCCTATTTTAGTATAATACGGACATGGATCAATGTTACCTAGATGCTTGATACACTGTTGCTGCTATTCATGAAAATAAAAAGCATTAGCTTTTGTTCTCAGAGTTATTCTTGGGATAAAATTTTTGTAGAAATGAACAGCATATGAGAAGAATTACATCTACCAAAAAAAGTCATTAGTTTTATTAATGTATGCAAGAAAATTTTAGTTGTCACTGGTTACAAGAGCATATGGACCACCACTTATCCCTAGGCAAATCTGACCTGTCCAGGCAAGATGATTAGAACTTTGTTCATATCCTGATAATATACCAGAAAAGTTTGTATAGCTATATACCAAAAGCATCCTAAATGTAAACTTAATTAAATCTTGGACATAGTGAAAGTATAAACTTCATTAAATCTTAGACATAGTGAAAGCATAAACTTCATTAAATCTGGACATAGTGAAAGCGTAAACTTCATTAAATCTGGACTCAGTGAAAGCATAAACTTCATTAAATCTGGACATAGTGAAAGTGTAAACTTCATTAAATCTGGACTCAGTGAAAGTGTAAACTTCATTAAATCTGGACATAGTGAAAGGGTAAACTTCATTAGATCTTGAACATAGTGAAAGTGTAAACTTCATTAATCTGGACATAGTGAAAGTGTAAACTTCATTAGATCTTGGACATGGTGAAAGCGTAAACTTCATTAAATCTGGACATGGTCAAATTCAATTTGGCATTTTTTCTGACAGGATTATAAATTACACAGAAGACTATCATCATCCTTTAATTTTCACACATATTGCTTTAAGTTCTTTTAAGATATCATTTGAAAATTTGTAATATCAGACAAAACAAGCCCGAAGTTATCTGTGGTTAGGGAAGTCTGATATGAATCTCGTGGGTCCTGTAATGCAAGACATATGCATCAGTCTTAAATTGCTGATATATTCATAACAATTTTCTGATAGTTTTACAAAAATAAATATCTCAAGAGAGAGAAAAAAATTACCTGGCCTTCAAGAGCTCTGGTTTCTTGACACTCATGATGATTCTGTAGGAATCTTCAAACACATTTTTCCTGGTGACTTTTATGTCTAGTTTGTTTGGAAGATTTGCCTGTAAATGAGCATAACAATTACAAGTTCCACTGTGATTGCATCACTGTTTGTGGGCTATAAAACTGTATGGACTTTGTGGTTCCTAAATTCTAACAAACAATGATACTTCAATAGATGCAATAGTATATTCATTCCACAAATTTGAGTACTGATGAGAATGCGAAAACTCCATGCTGATCTGACCATCCATTTAGGAGTAGTTGTGATAAACTTTTTAAGATGGTTGCTCTGGTGGCCATATTGGATGTCTGAGCAGCACCATTTTCATTTAGAGCCAACAGGACAATGTGATGACTCTGTGTGTACAGTTTCATTGCAATGCTGAAAGTAGTTTAGGAGCAGTAGTGATAACAAACTTATGCCAATGGACAGATTATAGATCGATAATGGACAACAGACTATCCCAAAAACTCTCTTGGTTGATGACCAGTTGAGCTAAAAATAGGGAAATAACTGTAACAATACTGATGACATAACATTTTCACATGACTCTGTGACTAGTTCTAATGCAAATGCATACCAAGTTTCATCTCAAACTGTGCTGGAAATATTCTCTGGACATGAATCTTTTAACCCCATGTTGATATGACTATCTATTCAGGATAAGCAATAAAAAATTTTCATGATGGCTGCCATGGTAGCCATATTGGACATCTGATTGGCCACATTTTCATTTG
Source organism: Megalonaias nervosa (assembly GCA_016617855.1). Taxonomy (NCBI): domain Eukaryota; kingdom Metazoa; phylum Mollusca; class Bivalvia; order Unionida; family Unionidae; genus Megalonaias; species Megalonaias nervosa. The sequence goes on from JAECUM010001980.1 coordinate 83,846, forward strand.
GGACCAACCAGTCATCATATGAAATCTTTCAGTGAAAACCCCATGTTGATATAAATGTCCAGTCTGGAGTAATAGTGATAAGAAGATTTTCAAGATGGCCATCATGGTGACTATAACGGATTTCATATTGGCACCATTTTCATTTACGACTAACCGGACATCTTAACCAGACATCTTACTGAAAACCCTATGTTACATGACCATCCATTCTGAAGAGGTAGCATTAAAAAGATTTTCAAGATAGCCACTATGGTGGCAATACCGGCTGTGCAAACAGCACAATTTTCATCTAGGACCAACTTGACCATGAGATGTGTGTGAGTTCGATTTTTAATGTAGTGTTAACAATTCTTCAGTCATATCGCTGCGATGTCTGTAGTTTGGCAGTTTATAGTGATGTCCAGCTCTGGAGCATCATGCCGCAGACATGTAGCATCATGTTCCAGTCACAGTATCCTGACACCAGGCCAACCAGTCCTAACACTAACCTCTTAATGCTGAGTGCCTAGCAAGGCAGATGTTAGTACCATTTTGTAAGTTTATGACTTGGCTGGGGTTCAAACCTGTAACCTTCTGCATCCATGGCAAATGCTCTAACCACTTAGGCAGACCATGAGATAAATATGTGTGTAAAGTTTCATGGCAATGCTACAAGTAGCGATATCAATCTTATATTAACAGATGGACAGAATGCCAGACAGATGAAGGACATCAGACCATCTCAAACTCTTCTGATCTATGAAAAGTAAACTAAAAATGGGAGAAAACTCTAAAAGTACTAATCTGATAAAATCAAAATCTTGTATAGGACACAAACTTCTTTCCTGATATACGTGTCCACCAAGCTTTATGAAGATATCTCAAATGGTCCTGGAAATACTAACTACACAAATGTGTGATGGACTGATGGATGCAATTTGTAACAGATGTGGCTTTAACTCTTAAAATGCTGATCAGAGTTCATTTTTTTACAGGACACAATGCCTTGTCATGATACAACAGCAAAACATCCTAATGGCGATGTCTACAAGGGTTCTGGAAATATTAAGTAGACAGAAGTGTGATGAACATATGGTCAAGCTGACTCCAGTATATCCCCATCCCCCAATTTTGTGTACAGGGAAAGGGTATAATAAATAAAATATTTTCAATCATCTGGAAACAGGAATTTCCTTTTTTTCTGGACTACAGCATAGAGACCACTAACTCTGAAAAATTTTTGCATAGTCAAAATAAATTTTTTATTTTTCATATTAAAAATAAATGCTATGTTCCCAAATAAAGTGTGGGATAATTACTATTTTATTTCAATTCACTGTTGCATACAATGTCCTTTTCTTCAGAAGCAACATTAAGTTCTTTTAAAAATACATATATTAACATTTGCTTCTGCAGTTGGATTTGACATAAATGAAGCAAGGAATTAAAAGATTTTAACCAAAACATATATACATATATACCATATACACTCATTTATATGTCAGATCCAACTGGAAATAATACAGACCATGATCTGCCATGATATAATGCACTGGAAGATCAGGAGCAATATTGTTGGTTCTTGTTATGTATATGTAATTTAATTATTTGTTTGTTAGTTTTAAATTTTTTTATTTTATTCCATTACATGTTATTGTAATAATAACTTTGTCTACTGGATTGTATATCTTTTTTAGAAATTCAGTTCAGTTCTGTTGGACCAGATAAACAACCAGCAGTTGAAACATTGTATCTAGTTTCTGACCTTGATTCAGAAATCAGAATTCTAGTAAACAACTTTAAAAAAAAATTTTTTTTTATTCATTCTTAGAGTAAGATTCATTCAGTGGAATCAAGGCCATATCTAGAGTAGGTGATAATTAGCATGTAAAATATTCTACATTGTTCCAGAAGATGACCACGTGACCCTCATACAGGAATCTGTTTTGGGTCTTAACTTACTGTATAATTGTTTTTCTTCAGAAGAATTAGCCAGTTGGGCTTTAAATCTTTGACTCTTAAAGGTGTTTTATTGTGACCAGTTTTAGTTGAATTTTTATTTTATTCAATTTAAAGTGATTATTTTCCTGGAATACAAGTGCTCCTAAACTGATTCTTGGACAAAGGCATTTATTGAACATTATTCGGAATTCCAAACTGGAATATTATTTTCTGTGATTCAACAGAGGAACTGTTGACACAACAACACTCTGAAGTTTGCAACAAACGTCATCGCTTCCATCTTGATTTCATCGGGACTCAAACTCAGATTCATTTAGGACTTTTTAATAATAGGACTTCTATTTTTTAATTCTTTTTTTTTTTGTTTTATTTTTTTTTTTTTTTTTTTATTATCCCTGTAATAGGTTGACCATTGGGTCGGGGAACCATCCCAGGGTCACCTTACAATCAAACATTTCTTGTTTCCAGATAAACTAGGGATAATAAATATAATCTATAAAAAAAAAAAAGACAACACACACACACTCATGCACACATGCATATGGCACACAATCTCTTTAGATACTCAATTTAAATAGACGAATACATGTAGGTGACATAGACTTTTGAAAATAGTGTTTTGTTCCTGTTTACCATCCAATCAGATACAAGTTACCTATTCATTTGTTGAGGTCCATTTTTGAAGAAATTGGTCCTCTATTTTATTTACCTCAGCAGCGTATTTTTCAATGTTCCTATACATTACAACTCTCTGCTTAAAAGCATAAATGGAAGGATTTTGCATATTGAATCTGCAAGTATAAATACAATATTTTGCCAAAATAAGCAAGAAATTACACAAACTGTCCAGTTGTTCACTTCCTAAAAGTGTTTCTTTTTTGGACAAATGTACAATATTTGGGCAAGATGGTGCAAAATGTTCAATAAAACTGTACTAGAACTGTGAGGTAATATTGCAATCATAGAAGAGATGTTCAATACTTTCATTCTCTCTCTTACAGAACGTACATTTGTTGTCGTCCAATATGTTAATTCTTTTCAAAAAATCATTAGTAGCAATTATTCTGTGGATTAATTTAAAGTTAAAAGGGATCAACTTGGTATCCTTGGTACAACATTTCGCCCGGCTATAAATCACAGACCATTCCTCACTACTTATATTTTTATTTAGTACTTGCATCCAAGATTCTTGCTTAGCAGTATGTTGCCTTTTAGCCTTTTTTAAAAGATCTTTGTAAACAAACTTGAGTGAATTATGTTTTTGCAGGTCCATTATTTTATCCTCCTGCTTATCAAAATTATTATGTGCTAAATGGTGTTTTATGGCTTCTTTCCATGCTTTTGGAATTTTGGATATTAAGGAGAAGTATTTCATGAAGTCATCGCTTCTAGTTTTTGTTTTATGATTTCAATAGGTATTAAATTACCATGATCATCTACTAGATCATTCAAAATTTCAAAACCGGCTTCTGTCCAGGATTTGTATTGATAGAACATTCTAGGGGGGACAAAATTTAAAATGCTCATGGATAAAAACTCATTTGCACTTTGCGGTTCCTCTTTCCAATAAGATACTGCCAAAATGACATCTCTCCAAAAATTGTTTTTAATGAGCTTACAAAGTTCTTCTAATGTCCTCCCTAAATTCTAAATATCCTTTTTATTTCTGAGTATAGTTTTATTGACTAAGTTCTGCCAAGCTCCATTTTCATTTTCCAGCAATCTTTTTACCCATCTTATCTTAATATACCTAATAAATGAGAATATATGTATCATATTGAGTCCTCCCTTGTTCTCTGGGGCAACTAGTATATCACGTTTAATTCTCTCTACTTTTCCACCCCATACAAATTTAAATAATGTACGATTTAGTTCTGCTTCAACTTTTGCTGATGGATTTGGAAGTGCTGAGAAAAGATGTATGAATATGGGCAGAACAAGGGTTTTTACAACAATTACCTTACCAACTACTGACAGATGTCTTTGACTCCAGCTTGCCAATATTCGTTTTGCCTTTGTTAGTTTCTTCATATAATTAATTTCCAGCATTTGTTGTAAATCTGGCAAAAATCTATGCCAAGGAGTGTAAAATTAGAGGAGGACCAAATTAGGCCCATATTGGGACATACTCTTTCATCAGAAAATTTCTTGTTTCCAATCCAAATGGCTTTTGTTTTTGTTATGTTACATTTAAATCCAGATAATGGAGAAAAACCTTGCAAGATATTCATAGCTGCTTTAAGAGAAAGTTGAGATCCATCAAGAAGAATAAAAGCGTCATCAGCATACTGACCCAATTTATATTCATTGACATCAAAGATCAGTCCCTGTACATCCACATTTTGCTTTAAAGTTATAGCTAAAATCTCAACCCCTATAATAAACAAGTAAGGTGCAAGGGGATCTCCCTGACGACATCCTCTTTCAAGTCTAAAAAAAGATGACATATGCCCATTATTTATAACACAACTTTTAGAGTCATTACAAAACAGTTTAAACCACTTACAAACAGAATCACCAAAGTTGAAATATTGTAAAGCTTCTTCCACAAAGATCCATTCAGTTGAGTCAAAGGCTTTTTCAAAGTCTATTAATAATAATAAACCATATCTATTGTCATTCTGAAGTTGATTCATGATATCGTATAGTAGCCTGGTATTTTCTCCAATAAATCTACCCTTCATAAATCCTTTTTGGGTATCACTGATTATTGAGTGAAGAACCTTTTTGATCCTGGCTGCAATGGCTCCCGAAGCAATCTTATAGTCAGTATTTAAAAGTGATATAGGTCTCCAATTTTTGAAAAATCTTCTGTCTTTTTCTTCCTTTGGTAGACATGTTATGACTCCTTGAGTCTCAAAATCTTAAAGTTTCCCTACAGTGTATCCGTAATTTATTGATCTGCAAAGGAATCCCACAAGAGACTTCCAGAAGAATTTATAGAACTCTACAGTGAATCCATCTGAGCCAGGACTTTTTCCATTTCCCATCTGTTTTAGAGACATATCACATTCATTAATTGTAAGCAGACCCTCACACGATTCTCTTTCCTCTTGACTGAGTTTAATATTGTGATTAAAAAATCTATTTTGGTTAAATAATCTATTTTGAGTTTCTTGAGTCTCCTTGTCATCAAGCTGAACAATTCTACTTTTGTACAATTCCATATAAAACTGTTTTTGGGCTTCTAAAATATCTATTTGATCCGATAAATTTGTCCCATCATCTAAAATAATTTCCTTTATTGTCTTATTGACATAATTTCTTTTTTCAAGATTTAAAAAGTATTTTGTGCTTTTTCTCCAAATTCATACCATCTGGCTTTAGATCTTAAGATAACACCCTCTATGTATTTTTTCCTAGATTCCTCTAATGCTGCTTTGTTTTCCTCTAAATTTTCTAGAGTTTCCCCATCTATGTTATTCAACAGTTCCCCATAAATTTCTATTATTTCCTGTTCAATTTTCTTTAATTTTTCCCGTTTCTCTTTTGTTTTCTTAATAGAAAAACATATAGTTTCAGATCTTATTTTCATTTTCAATATTTCAAAGAACATTTGATCATTACAGGAAAGAGAAACACAAAGGGAGTCATCTTTATTTCCCCCTACATAATATTCATTTACAGTGTCAGCTTTACACTTTTTGACCAAGTCAGTATACTCATTGTTCTTCAACAGTTGGGCATTAAATTTCCAATATCCTTTTCCCCTTGAACACGTTGAGAAAGCCACACTCAGAGCAATAGCTGAATGATCAGACTTATATCCAGGTAAGATACACACATCAACTGTATTCATATGAATGTCTTCAGATACGAGAAAGTAATCTAATCTACTTTGTTTCAAGGGAGATTTTTGCCTCCAGGTATACATCTTTAAGTCTTGATTCGAATTTTGCCAGGGATCAATTAGTTCCAATTCATTTTTCAGGTCTTGGATCACTACTCTAGACTGTTGGTGTTTGTCATATAAAATATTATAAGTATCCAAGTCTAAGTCCTGAACAGTATTCCAATCTCCGCACATTATAATTGATGAGTTCTCAAGAAATAAAATCTCCTTTAACTTTCTAAAGAAGCTAGGATTATCTATTTTTTAATTCTTGGATCATTTCTGGATTTGATCCATAAAACCATAAGTTCTTTTTCTCATTTTTACCTTGGTTTTCAAGGGAAATAAATTATTTGTTAAATTTTACAAAGCTTGTTGTTTTCACTCTTTTCTTGTTACTTTTTGTACAAGCCCAGACATGTAACAGTTCTACTGATTACTCCTAACAAACTGCAGAGACCTAGACCTGCTGGTGAATTAAGTGATGGCAGATCTGGGTCTTGCAGTTTGCAGTCAGACTTGACTTACAAGGGAGTATACACAATAATCTTAATTCAACTACAACTTATTTACACTTAAACTCAGAATATCTGAATGTACATATTTTGTAAATCCAAACATCCTACAACTGATTTCAATTCAGTGAAGATGACAAAAATGGTTCAGATAATCAGGAACTAGATGCTTTGGAAAGCTCTATCAATGAAGGCAGAGTATCTTGAGATTTCTGCTGTAATAGTTGAAATAAAAAGTAGACTGGACTTTTATTGATCTCATTCTAAAAAATGATGAATCATGAACACTTACTGGTTTCCGTAATTTTGACCTAAAATAATCATATTTTCTCTTGTAATCTCTTGAATATGGTACAGCCTGAAAAGAAAGGAATAAATACTTCAAGTACAATACATACAAATGTCACATTTGAACCTGTTTCATGTTACAGTGTATTTCTATTTACAAACATTCTGCTCTTGGCAACATTCTGGTCGTAAAATTGGTGTTGTGTAATTTACCTCTACAGATGAAAGTTGTAAATAGACTGCTATGTGAACTGCAAGAGTTTATGGTAAGAGATTACACATGGAGTGACAATCGGTATCTCTTATCACAGAAATTTACATATATGTCATACCATATCAGTTGCTCTTAAATTCTTCAAAGTGGAATGTGTCACATAACCCACTGAATAAATTAATCATCAATTAAAGAAAAATTTCTTTCCACAAACTACCAAATAAAGTAAAGAACAACTGCCATCCTCGAAGACATATGGACTGACTGTAGGTCCCTCTCATCACAGAAATTTACAAGTATGTCATACCATCTCACTTGCTCTTAAATTCTTCAAAGTGGAATGTCCTTTCACATAGTCTGCATGTGTATCATAATAACTTTACATTGTAAACATTTTATTTCATATTGTAATACAAAAGACAGACTATCTAAGGTCTCACTAACCGGTCCACCAAGCTTCTGTAACCTGGGATCTTCCCACTGTGTCATTTTATCCTCTGAAAAGTAAATGTAAATAAAACTTAAAAACAGAAACAAAGAAAAGAAAACAACAGAAATACAGAGTCACTTGAAGGAGCTGATATTGTAGTTGCTGATAAGATTTTCAGGAAGGTCAATGTGGCAGCCATATTGGATGTCAGGTCAGCATCATTTTCATTTAGAACCAACTTGACATCAGCATAAGAAATCTTCTGGTAAACCCCATTTTGATACGACTTCAGGTTTATTAGGAGAAGCCAATAGCAAGGTTTTCAAAATGCCTACCAACCAAGATAGCCATGCTGGATGTCATATCAGCACCAGCGCCTTTTGGTGACAACTCCATATATTGTTTTCCATTCAGGAGGAAGAGTGATAACAATATTTTCAAGATGGTGACCAGATTGGATGGAAAATCAGCTTGATTTTCAAGTAGGTTGAACTGGACATCATAAGAAGTCTTTTCGAAAAAAAACTCATGCCGATGTGACCATCCATTCAAGTGATGTAGCAATAACAAAGTTTACAAGCTGTCTGTTGTGGCAGCCATACTGGATGTTAGATGAGCATAATTTTTTTCATATGGGACCAACCAGACACCAAAGAAGTCTTCTGGTGAAAACCCCATGTCATTATTTCTTCCTTTCAAGTTGTAATAACAAGATTTTCAAGATGTCAGATGTTGCAGAAACTCTATTGTTGACATGACCATCATTTAAAAGGCTTCAACGTTTACCAAAATTTCCAAACATACATTTGGTATACAATTACTGTAATGATCCAATTTGAACTTCATTGTTATACCCAATCTGCATTTCAGGCTTACAGCTAGAATTAATTAAAATATTGACGTCATGCTGTTGTACTTCACTCAGCTTGTGACTGTTTCATCTGATGATCATATCTGACTGCTTATTGTGATAGAATTCTGTTTGCAAGACATGTCTGTTGAATTCATGTCTTTACGGAGTTCTGTTTGCAAGACAGGTCTTTGCTGAATTCAGTTCGCAAGACATATCTTTGTTGAATTCAGTTTGCAGGACATATCAGTTTGCAAGAAATGTCTTTCTTGAATTCACTTTGCAAGACATGTAACTGTTCAGTTTGCAAGATGTCTGTTGAATTCAGTTTGCAAGACATGTCTTTGTCAAGTTCAGTTTGTAAGACATGTCTCTGTTGAATCTATTGGACAATTTAGGTAAAACATCATTATCATTTTTTAATATTGCTTCACACAGCTACATAAATATATACGATGACAAAATTTAAATAACTGCAATGAGATGCACTGCCTTTATGTGAACAGAGTTTAACGTAGACTTTGCCATCAAACCTAATTTTTCATCTTTGACAAAAGAAAGCTGCTTTTTCTGTGGTGCCCTAACAATACATAAAAATTACCCCATAAAACAAAGATGATATATCATTACTGCTGATTTTCCACTGACTGAATCAAGTGACAATGGACTTAGTGATCTGAGTGCAATCATTGCTGAAGAAATATAAGACAACCAATTACACTGGCCAACAGAAATATCTTACTGCCTGTGATTAGCCTGGGCACCAAATGAGAACAATAAAGGGGTAGAGGCAACATGATTTTCAAGATCACCACAGTGGCAGTGATAATGGATGTCGGAATGAATGGATGGATGGATGATGAATGATGTATAACAGGCCATCCCATAAACTCTTCAGGTCTATGAACAGTAGACCACTAGAGCTAAACAAAAACCATTTCTTCCTTTTTACTGCTTTAGCATTGAAACCAGTTCTGATATTCTTTAGAATTAACTTCAAAATAGTTGCAAGGGACATATTATACGTCAGATTAGCACCATTTCAAATTAGGAAAAACATAGTATCATCAAATGTCTTCCTGCAGAAACCCCATGTTCAATATGACTTTCCATTTAAGAGGAGCAGCAGTGGCTCAGTGGTTAGTGTGCTGGACTCGCAACCACCTGGCTCAGCTACAATGGAGTGTCCATGGACAAGGCACTTTACTCCAATTGCCACAGCACTAAATAACTGTGTTGCTATGCTGTAAAGCACCAAACCAAAAACTTTCAATTTTGGAAGAGTAATGATACAATTTTCAAGATGGGTGCCATGGTGGCCATACTGAATATCAGATTGACACCATTTCAATTTATGACCAACCTGACCAGAAGAAGTCTTCTGTTGGAAGCAAATATCAACATGACCAGTCACCCAGAAGTAACAATAGCAAGATTTTAAAGATAGCCCTTTGGGGAACCATACTGGAAGTTAAATAGGCACCATTTTCATTTAGGACCAACCAGACATCATAAGCTGCCTCTTAGTGAAAACTCTATGCTGATCTGACCATTCATTCTGAAGTTTTGAAAACAAGTTTTTTTTTATAACATACTGGACGTTCAAACAGCACCATTTTAATTTCTAACCAACCAGACATCTGATTCATGAGAAGTCTTCTGGTGAAATCCCATGACAATATTACTTATCACTTCTGCCGAAAACCCCATAACAATATGTCCTTCTGTTCAGAATGAGCAGAGATAACAAGATTTTCAAGAGGGCTGCTGTGGTAGCCATACTGGACATCAGATTAACACCATTTTCGTTCGGACAAACTAGACATCATATGCCCATCCACTGAAGATAAGTAGCAGTAACAAGATTTTCAAGATGGCCCCTGTTGCCACTGTATGGATGTTCAAGCAGCACCATATGCATTTAGAACCAACCAGACCATGGAATGAATGAATGTGTAAAGTTTCATGGCAATCCTCCAAGTAGTTTAGCAATAACAGATGGATGAATGATAGACAAAAACATAAGCTCACCCAGGATATGACCAATGAAGTGAATACTGTGTATGACATATTATGCCATTCAAGCCATACAGTGTTATACAGTCCTCTGTGGAGGCACTAGTGGGGTGTGGTTGGCCAATGGCGCTCAATAATCTTGACCTTTCGGTCAAGGTATATGGTATTTAACTAAATCTAATGTGCAGAAACTATTATTTTCTTATTGGACTTTCCTTGACAATGACCTCTGACCTTTGAAAGCACTCAACCAACTTTACTTAAATTACATTCTAGAACTAAAATCTTTATTCCAAACACTTTGTCTTCCATGAGTTAGTGACATTTTACCTTCTGATCCCCAAATCAACAGGTTTCTTTCTTACTCAACTTTAAAGTCATCCACAAACTCTGGTGAAGGTACATGGTTAAGAACTGAAACTGCTGTGCTGAAACCATTTTTCTGTCAGTCACAGTTACCTTGACCTTTCACCCCAAAATCTATAGGGTTTTTTCTTACCTCAAGTGCAGGCCATCCACAAAGTTTTATACATCTAGTTCATGGATAAATGACTTATTGTGTTGAAACAAAATTGGTAATATGCATGGATGGACATCACAACATAATATGGTTATCATATAAAATAATAAAGACTTGAAATGTGTAAAATAAAGCAATAGAAAGACAATTTTCTAAACTATAGGACATTTATAAGTCGCTATGTTTTTAACAGGATTTATAAAGTGAATATGATCCAGACAAGCTTGATAAAAAAATCAGATCAAAAATATGGTATGCTCTGTGTGTGTGTGTGTGTGTGTGTGTGTGTGTGTGTGTGAGTGAGAGAGATTTGAATTTGCTGCAGAGATGTAGCATAATGTCCCACCCAACTGCATTATCCTAACACCAGGCTAACCAGTCCTAACACTAAGCTCTTAATGCTGAGCGCCTAGCAATATCCAGAGTTGTAAAAAGTTCAGCAAATCAGATGCAAGATCAACTTATTAATGTGCAAGGATCCAGCTCATTATTAAACTTTATAAGTTTATATTCCAAGTCTGATGAAAATCAGACTTGAAAAATGGCCTCTAGAGTGGTAACAAGCTCAGCCAATCTGATGCAAGGTAACCTTATTAACATGCATGGAATTGTATGCATATCAAATTCATCTGAGACCTTGATGATATAAACCTATATTCCAAGTTTTATCAAAGTCAGATCAGAAATATGATGCCTTGAGTGGGAACAAGTTGTCAGTCTTATGCAAGATCACCTTATTGATGTGCACAACTTTTGTTCATTATGAAACATGAGATAAATCCTGATGATAAAAGCCTATATTCCAATTATCATGAAAATAAAATCAGAAATATGGACCATAAATCACATGACCTTATGGCCCAGTAAACCAACAAAACCACTCCGAACCTTTGAAAACCTTGCCAAATTTTGTCTTCCAAGAAAACAATTATATGATTCTTCATGTATACTGGCAATTTCTAATGTTTTTACCCAGAAATCTCACCTATATCCTACAATGATGTAATGTATGTAGTAGTTTCAGTTAAATACTTACGGTGGTTAATATAAAACACTCTTCCATCTGTATGTGTTCTTTCTTCCCAGCCAGGCTACAAAATAGAGCAGAAAATGTTTGAAAATCCATTTCTTTCAGCTTTAATCAAAGATTATACATCAATATTTGTCAGTATGGTACTACAATGTTAAACATTAATTTACAAAATGCAAGATATTTTCATCCGAGTGAAAACAGTATCTCATTTTTTAATTTAAATGCAAAACCAAATCTAGTTACTATTCAAAAGGAACTACATCATGTGTTGACATCTTTTAATATGAAAGCTCTTTCATTTCAGCTGTGGTTTTTTTTATGACAAATAAAACATGAATTACATTGGCTGTGGCTATTCCTGAATGGTGGTAGTTACCCATTTATAAAATCCCTATCACATTTCTTTGCTTGGGAGATATTTATTTTTGTATACACATGGTCTGAGATATGAATATTCCTTATGTTGGATGCATCTTCTGTCAGGTAAGCACACTTGGGCTTCATAAATCAATGTTATGGTAACTGTATACTACAACACATGCAAGACAGAAAATCTCATGTCATCACTAGCAAAGCCAACAGTACAGTGGAATGGGGTGATTCCTCTAAAATATGGTCATTCCTGCACAGTGACATTGGCCACAGTGCCTCTCATCTCATACTCCTTACCAGATACCATCAAGGTCAGAAATACACTCCACAAAAGAAAGTTAGGAGGTTATTTCCCAATGGAACCCCCCAAAAAGAGAAAAATATGAATAATAATAATGATAATAATAATAATAATAATAATACGAAGAAGATGAAGATGAAAGAATACAATGTTATTATTTCTTTCTTTGTAAACAAGAACAATATTTGTCCATGCATGCCACATTAAATTCTGATCAAAAGTAACATCTGAGAAATTAAAAATAAAATAACTATGCTCAAGTGTCTGAGCATTTAGTGCTCCTCCCAATCACAGTACAGTTAGGCAACCTGACTTACTTAGGAACAGTACAACAATCCTGTTATGGCCAGCAAAACTCAGTCAATAGCCTTTATGGCTTCCCTTAGTAAGATATTGAGCTTGTTCATTTTCATAATTAGTGGCTATTACTACTGACAATAATTGTCAAGATTACAAATTGTAACGACCGCGAGGTGCTATTGTTCAGATCAAATCTGCGTACATATCGAAGCCGTTTTGGCTTCTCTCCCTTAGTGTAAATAAATGTAAACACAAATAGGGTACCAGACTGCGACTAATGAATCACGTGACATGATCACTGCCTTTAAAAAACACATGGCATTTTGTTTAAATGCAGAAAAGTTGTTTTATCAGTCTTGTAGTTGACAACACTGATGATTACAACAGGACGTAATTGTCAAGATCATAACAGGGTCAGCACAGTCTAAAAATAGATTTTTGCAGACACACACACAGAGAAATTAGCCTTGAACAAAACAGGGTACCAGACAAAGACCGAAAAATCACGTGACAACACATTCCTTTACGATGGCATTTCGTCCGCTCTGCAGAAGTTTCGTCTGCATAATTAAACCGCATACAGTTAGCATAATCCGAATAAATCATTACAAAACATTAACATGTCATCACGTAAATGGAGACGATTATTTTAGAAAAAACGTCAGTTATTCTACTTGACCACATCGGGTGAAGTGGGGAGGGGGAACTTGCCGAATGATTTTAGGTAGAAAAGACTCGAATAAAACAATTTTATGTTGAAAAGACTCAAATAAACAACATCATAACCGATAAGGAGGTTATTCATCAGCAGTGGGAAAATGGAGCAAATGGAAAGAGAATTATGTATGTACCAAGATTTAAATGACATTTTTGAACGGTTTTGCAATGTACATAACACCACCTGCTTGCATATCACGCTTATGCCAAGAATAAGAACTATTAATGCATATTCAGTTGAAATAAGTCTATTAGTATAACAAGAACCTTTTAATAATTAATGTTCCTTTTAAACGAAGATAGGCCACTTTCTCAGTGCAGAAGGGGTGGCCGTACAAGAGGGGGACTACTGTACCAAATTAAACAACAACCTATTTTTTAACTGCTGACTTACTGGTAAAGGACCAAGATTTTTCAATAGGTCTTCATTTGAGGAACTTCTCCAGATACCCTCAGGTGTTTCACTTGCACCACTTCTTCGAACACTTGTTGATCGAGGTTTTCTAGGATCCTCCTGAAATGGATGTGATAAAGGCTACTTCAGATCAAGTCTACTGGGCCTACAAGAGGTTCATAAGGGCTGAACTTTTCCTACATGAAGCAACTGAAATGATCAAGATGGAATGCCACTCCAAAGCTTGTTAACAAACACTCCACACTACCCCAAGCGTATGAAGGTACCAAACTGCAGCCTGGCTGAAGCAAATATAGGTAAATACCTTTTCAAGGGCATAAAAGTGTGTGAGTGTGTGTGATTTGGATTTTTTAACGTAGCTTTAACAACTTTTCAGTCATATCACTACGATGTCTGCAGTGTGGCAGTTTATAGTGATGTCTGGCATTGGGGCATCATGCCGCAGACATGCAGCATGATGTCCCACCCAGTCACATTATCCTGACACCAGCCCGACCAGTCCTAACACTAACCTTTTAATGCTAAGCGCCAAGCAACGCAGCTGTTAGTACCATTTTTGCTCTAACCACTAGGCCACCAGAGTGGTCTCAAGGGCACAAAAGCAACTGCAGGGCATGACACAAGCCCATGAATGCATGCCCCCTCCCTGTGTCATATATTCATCCCCTCTCACACAATCCCCCCATAATACCTCTCCCTAAGGTGTATCAGAATTTAAAGGATATTATACACAGAAACAATGCAGCAAAATTACTGTTTTAGCTTCATTATCTTAAATCTTAGATCAATAATGCTTTGTTACTAACACACCAAAGTTGGCAGTTTTTTATGGAAACATTGTATAAATTAATTTTGGTGTATCCCTGAAAGATTCCTTAGAAGTATATACATGCATATGTACATGTTAATATACTACTGTACAACCTTGACAATAACTATATGAACTTATTTTTTTAAACAGTGAAGATCATGTGCTTCTTTAAGATATGCGCTTATTGAAAGTGACATGTAAAACAATTCAGCTACATGTAAAGTTTCAACGCTTATGCTTATCACTTATCATGCAGATCATTTATGCTTATCAACCAGATTATTTATGTTCATCACTCAGTTTGAGATTAGGCTTATCATCCAGATTTAACTGTAACTAAAGTTCACTTGACTGTAGTTTATGCAGCATACAATAAAACTACACTCTGCATACATAAAGTGCCCCTAAAACAAACTCTTACACAATGTGCCCCTGTGGCAAGCTCATACACATAGTGCCCCTAAGACAAGCACACACATACAGTGCCCCTAAAACAAACTCTTACACACTGTGCCCCTATGACAATCACATACACACTGTGCCCCTAAGACAAGCACACACACACACAGTGACTCTAAGACAAGCTCATACACACAGTTCCTGAGGTCACTGGTGAATTTCTGTCTCAAATTTTGGATCTAGGAACATTATGCAAGATCACAAGACACCTCATGACCTATGCATTGTATCAGTATATCTTGTCTCATATCTTATGACAATATAAATTAGACAGACCACTAATTCAAATGTTTCTGACAAATGTCACTGTCTATTGCAGTAGGATTTTCTTGCATCCATCTGGTTGCAAGTAGCACAATATTCATTACAAATTATGGTTTCTCTTCATACCTTTTCATATCAATTTTGTGTCATGTAACTTGAATTTTATCAAGCTTCTTTGTCAAAATTTCAGCAGCCTTGTGGATGATGAGCATACTTAATGATTATATGCACATCTTTGGTAAATTTTTTCTTTATTGTGGCCCTTCATCCTGGTTTTGAGGGAAATTTAACACACTGAGCAGGGAGTTGTTGTTGTAGGGTTTAATGCCATTTTTCAGCACAAGATAGGCTATACATGGCGGCCAGTATACTGGTGGAGGAAGAACCCAGGAAAACCTCTGAAAGAACCACCAACCCATGAGAAGCTACTGGCAAGCTTTCTCACATAACCACATTAGCAGAATCCAAGACTCGAACCCACACAGACAGAGGTTGAGATGGCAGTGATCCGTAAAGGTGAGTACTTTAGATCACTCAGGGCCCCTGAGAAAGGAGTAATTCCACACTTGGGCCAGCTACAGCAGCTTAAGTCTCAAGTGATTGCCCCCAATTTGTGAATTAGTTTGGTGAGCTAATTCAGTATTAAAAATGCATATTGTTTTTACTCATATCTCAAAATTGCATGTTGCTGAGCTAACCCCAGGTCAAATTTTGCTGAATGTTTTGTACATGATTTTACTGTAATAAAGAGTTATAGGAATTTGTATCACATATTGTCTAAACAGCTCAATGGTGTGTGTTTTCTAAGTAGTTCATTCCTGTGTTTATTGCATGTGTGTTGTCTAAACAGCTCACTGTTGTGTGTTTACTGCATGTTGTGTGTTATCTAAACAGCTCACTGTTGTATGTTTACTGCATGTGTTGTCTAAACAGCTCCATGTTGTGTGTTTTCTAAGTAGATCATTGTTGTGTTTATTGCATGTTGTGTGTTGTCTAAACAGCTCACTGTTGTGTGTTTACTGCATGTTGTGTTGTCTAAACAGCTCATTCTTGTGTGTTTATTGCATGGTGTGTGTTGTCTAAAGAGCATACTGTTGGGTGTTGTCTAAAGAGCATATTTTAAGTCTAACTGCATACTGATGTGTGTTGTCTAAACTGCATACTGTTCAATAAAAAGTAAGACAGGAAAATGGACAAGGCATTAACAGAACAAGGCACCGTCTATAGATAAATGGTTGCACTTTTCACTTATTTAAGAACAGAAAGACTGCAATTGGCCTTGAGCATTAGGTACAGCCTAGAATAAAACCTCTGAGTTCAGCTTGCAAACTGTTGCCACAGCCCACTTGTTGAGGAATGAAGAGATCTTCTTCTGCAAACTGTTTTGCATTCTCCTGATTGGATGTTAAATTCATCATAGACGGGGAAGCTGAAAGCAGAGGGGTTCGATAAAAGAAATCTTAAGTCCTCCATAATGATTTCGATCACCCATTCCTTTTCCAGAGAAAGAAAAAGTCTGTCTCCAACCAGTAGACTGTATGCATGTGGTTGGGTGGGCAAGTCGATGATGGCTGTTTGGAGGCTTGAGGAAGAAGATCCTGGTTTCCACTTCTCTTTATATTGCCTCCTGAACTGAGGAGCATGTTGCCAACTGAAGTTGGACAGTGGTCGAAACTGATGCCATCAAGCTGTGTTCATCATCTTGTCCTTTTGCCAATGATCATCTCTCTTTGGCAGTTCAGACTGATTTAGCCTGAAAGCCAGTGCAGGCAGCAATTCAATCTGGTGAAGCAGTTCTGATGCTTAACTGCTTCCTTGCCTTCTCAATTATCAGTCAAACAGTATTGGTGTGCCAAAGGGTGCGGATCAGAAAGCCAAGGCAAGATAAAGCTTTAGCGTGAATACATGTAGACAGGTGTCTCATCTTTCCACACTGAGAAGTGCTGGAGACATTCAGGGTCATTGCCATCATATGGTGTGTTGCTATGTACTCATTTACGCAATCCTAACTGTCGAATCCCATAAACTGGCACTACCTGCTTTTACTGCCAGTTGGAAAATAGCTAGAGAAACAGAGTATATCAAAGACAAAGTCAAACCATATTTTGCACCAACTTGGAGGTGGCATATAGGATATTCTTAACCATCCTAAAGAACAGTGGATAAGACATGTTCATTGCCACATTGTTCTTATCAACAGACAGTAGTTTAGCGCTAAATCATGAAGTGTATGAATGGTACCAGCATGATGAAAAAGACACTGGTAGCCAACTCTATAAAAAACAAGCCTTAGAGTTGCCCAGATCCTGCATTTTTCTGTCAGACGGCCAGAAATTTCCTTGACCTTAGCTGAATGAGGTAGCAGAAAGAAAGATGGCTGATCATCATCACCATCATCTTCCAAATCTACTGAGGCACAGTTCCTGAAAGACCTGGCTTGCCAATGGCAGGGGCAGGCATGTGGAAATTGGCAAAATCCCATCTATTTCTTCCACACCTGCCTTAAAGTTAAACTCCATCCACTCCACTGTAGGACTGGTGTATGCAAAGTCTTTGAGGTTACCCGTGACTCACTGGGTGGTTGTCCAACAGCATAATCTCTATACCAGTGTTACACATAGTTTAGTAATGGTCAAGGCAGTGCAAAGGCTACAGTTTGTAGTCTAACTGGTATGTATTGCCAGGGGGTTGACTGGATATATGGCCCAGCTATCGGTTTGTTGGTTGGAAAAAATATCTGGTAATGTGAAGAGGGTCAGATGGATTGGTTATCTGGAAAAATGAATAACTCCATGAGCCAAGGTGTGGTCAGCTGGCATGCAGCATTGCTTGCCAAAATGAGTCATAGTCAATCATGAACCAGAATGGTGGTCGGCTGGCTCAGACTACTGGCTAGCAGCTGGAACCACAGTGTGTGACCTGGATGGTAAGCAAACAGATTGTCAGTATCAAAAATACAGCAAACAGATTGTTAACATCAAAAATATACACCATGAGCCCAGACTTACAGGCCTTAGGCCAAGCTCAGACATGCTGGGAGACTTGCGCCCACTTGGATGCCTAAAAAAGGGACATCAGTCTCAAAGAGCTTCAAGCTGTCATTTGAAATTTGTTAGGACAAATTAATCCAATGTCACTGACTGTACTTTCACCTCTTGCATTAGTAGTCTCATCTGTGATTCTGTCAACGCCTGTGAAAGAAGAGGGGCCAGCAACTCCACAACCTTTCTTTTCTCTCATGCTGACCAAATGCAATGGTCACCATAGGCATTGAAAGCACCTAATAATGAAGTAGACTTTACAGTATATACTCACTTACAAATTAAATCAAGTTGCAAACAACACAGATTGATCTGCCATCACATAATGTGCCAGCAGATCAGGTTCTATGCTCATCTGGTCTACTGATTACTCTGAACAAACTGCACAGACCCAGATCTGCCAAGACATTATGCAAATGCAGATCTGGGTCTGCACAATTTACTGTTGGTCTCAACTTATAAGCAATTATATACAGTACAATTATACCGCTCCATCCACCTTATAAAAGGCACCACATTGTCATGAGGATCCCTATACTGAGGGAGTACTGCCCCTCACACTGGAGCCAGTTGGGAATTAAGTAGGTGATTCACTCAAATATTACGTTGCTAACATGCTGAGATGAAAAATCACCAAAAATGATCTTAAAATTGTGGGATTTCCAGTATATTGGATATCTTGCACAAAATGTGGATTTTTAAAAAAAATGACCTAATTTACATAGGACTGAGTTTACTCCAATATTATTAATTCCATTGTTATGGCTACAATTTTATACCGAGTGTATTAACTAACAATAAATTCTTTGTACAAGGGTCGGCATAACAGACATTTTACTGATGGATTTTGAAGACCATTAAGTCAAAATGGTCTTCCAAGCTACTTTCAAACCCTGGCTGATTCCTTCCCATTCTCATACTACTGTCGTCCTATGCTTTTGTGCCTCTTGTTTACACCCACTGGTATGTCATGTCCAACTGCAAATAACACAGACCTGATCTGCTGTCACATAAAATGCTATCAGATCTGAGTTTGTGTTATTTTCCTGATTACTTCTAGCAAACTGCACAGGCCCAGATCTGCTGGCACATTATGTGGTGTGTTACGTATATGTAATTAAATTGCTTGTGTGTTAGTTTAAAAAAAAAAAATTTATTTTATTTTTGTTTCATTACATTTTATTGTAATGACTATTTTCATGGGATTCGATATTCTCTTTCAGTAATTCTATTTATCTAAAACGTAAAAGGTGTTACATTAGCATTATTTTTAGTTCACCTTGGTGCATGGTAGTATAAACACTACACAAAAACGATTGGCTATTGCCAAGGTCAGTTCAGTCTACATGTAGTCTGAATAAACAATGTTTTATTTTTAACTTTATTTCAGAGTGAGAATCTCGATAGGGCTGTTCTTGCTACGTGACAAATTTCATACTTTCTATTGCGTTGTTCAAGTGTTAATAGACCACTGACCTATCACGCGAGAACGGGATGATATTTTAGTTGGATTTAATACCTTTTCTGAGAGCTTTTCAGTCAGTTGCATTTTTAAAGCTTGAGGGCTGGAGAGGTTTCTATTGTTGAAACCAGATTGCTTTTGAAGTTCATTTGTTTTTGGAATTTAATAATTTATTCTCTAGAAAAACCAAACAAGTGTAACTTTTTTTAATAAAAATTCTGGGAGAAAGAAATTCAGTGGAAATTTATTCTGGAATTATTCAGAAACATAAACTGATTCAATTGAGGAATCGTTGCCATTTGTACAACGACCACATCTGACGTCATCGCCTTCCATACTGGAACGTCGTCGAGATTTGAACTGGGATTGTATTAGAACTATTTAGTGATAGGACTTTTATTTTTCAATCTCAGGATTAAATTTTGGATTATATTCACAAACCGTAAGTCCTATTTCCAATTTTTACATTGTTTTCTAGGGAAATAAATTATTTTGTTAATATATACAAAGCTTGTTGACTTCACTCTTTTCTCTTGTTATTACTGTACGAGCCTACACCTAACAGGTGGCAGATCTGGGTCTGTGCAGTTTGCAGTTACACTTGACTTAAAATTGAGTATTTATGGTAATTTACAAATTAAAGTATTTTTTCCCAGAATCTGGTGTGGCCATCCTGAGGCAGCATTTGCTGTAAATTTTGTTTGCATCAACTGTCACAATTTTACAAAATACCGAATTTTCATCAATTCATAAAGGAAAAGAGTCCTACTGTCATAATAGACAGTTTTTTATTGGGTCTAAAACTGATACATTGGAGCAATCTCAGAATCCATAAAATTTGGTACTATACAAACGTGATTTCATTCCTTACAGCTACAAGACTGATTTTAATGTAAACTGACTTGTGTTTACCCATTGTGTAATCTTGTTATTATGGTCGATATAGAAGGTTCTGCCATTGGGAGCTTTGCCTAGACCCCAGCCTGGTGGAAGTGGTTCTTCATCACTAGGTAATTCAGGCTGACTCTGAAATAAAGGAAAACAAATTTTAAATATTCCAGAAAACTTAATCAAAAGCAATTTCTAAACATAAAACATTCCATCAACTTGGAATTAATTACAGTGATTAAAAGGTTTGTTTATTTTAACTATGCCCCCTCCCTTCTTCCTATACTTTGTTAAACTTCCCTCAAGTGCAAGTACACTTCAACACATTATGCTCCTGTGAATGAAATCCCAGTCTATAATTGCTTACTTTTATTCTTATATGCTCTGTGATGTTTTGTAACTGACAGAATTGAAAGAAGGTAAATTTTACAAAGGGAAATTGGTTGCCTGATCAGCTGGTCCTTAATAGCACTTTCAACACATGGGAATCCAATTTATTTTGAAATCATAAGATACTGCCAATGAAGTCTGCATGTACCGGTAATTAAGTATTCAAACTAAACATACTGTAGGACATTCACTTCCATTATTTAAAGTGTAAAGTATTTTCATGGGTAATAAAAATAACATCAGATGACTGCCATCTCTACAACT
Source organism: Megalonaias nervosa (assembly GCA_016617855.1). NCBI lineage: Eukaryota > Metazoa > Mollusca > Bivalvia > Unionida > Unionidae > Megalonaias > Megalonaias nervosa. The sequence continues at coordinate 105,169 of JAECUM010001980.1, forward strand.
GAATATAAGTTTTCAACATTCATCCAAAGAGAAAAAAGAGAAATTTAAAAGAACACAGAAAATCTGTGCATGTAGATTACAGACAAAAATACCCTAAAAGTAGCAAGCACATTCCGAAAAATGATGTTCCCCAAAGTTTTCCTGAAGGTCAGTTTTGAGGAAAAAAGTTGATATAGTACACGTATTCAGATACATTTGAAAAGGTAGGTACAACAATGACGCAGAATGCTAACAATGGAACCCAGCTGAGATCTCGTCAATATAAAGCTATATATAAAATGAGGGTCCAACGATCAGCAGCCATAGCTCTACTAAGCAATGATATATGAAACTGAAAATCTAATTTTGCCTATGTTATGTTACTACACTGCTCCTAAAAACAATGAGACAGAAAGCTGACAATTAAACTCAGCCAAAGTTCAACAATGTTAAGTGGAATGCCCAATTTGCTTAAAATCAAATCGTAATCAAGGGATATATTGGGTCTGACAATTCTGCTAAATAATGATGCAGAACACTGACAAATGGACACAGCCAATGTCTCATCAGTATCCACATAAGCACCAAATTCAGCTGAAATCAAAAAAAACATTAAGAGACTCACTGTGTGGAAATGAAAGTGGGATGGATGGATGGATGGATGGATGGACAGATGGACAAATGGACAGACCCAATGAAATGTCCCAAGAAACTTTGGGGCAACAAAACTCAATTTTGGAGAACATTAATAAAATAATTCCTAAAGGGAACACAGTTACTCTAACATAAAATCAAAACGGAATGCGGTAGGGTCAAATAACTATCCCATTTTAAAAAATACATATAATTAAAATATCTGTATGATGACAATGATGTAAGCTTTCACAGACAGCAGACAGGGATAAATTTATGAATAGTTACAGCTTTCCATATCAGTGGAACAATAAAAGTATTAAGCTTTTCAAAATGGAAACACCCATCAAACTCATTACTCCACATGCACTAATTTGAAAAATGAAAAATGATAAATGCCAAAACTTTAAATTTTTTATGCTCATGCCAAAGAAAATTGGAACAACTGCAAGGTCTGCCATCACAAACTGACATATTTTAGTGCAAAACAACCCCAACATGACCACCAACCACCACCACCACCTCAATCAGTGATCCATATGTCTTTCTGCTATGGCTGCATTTGTAAAGAAAATATTTGATAGGTCCTTGAAATTTAAATTTCCGTTCTATTGGCTTCGAACCTCCCTCCCTGGGATGCCAAATAGGATATCCTTCTTGCAGATGATCTCTCTAATGGCAATTTAGCCACAAAGTTTTGTGAATTTTCATCCAGAAATTTAGGTACAGTATGAAGAAATGAACAGATGGGCCAGTTGATGAACTGATGGGCAGGCAGAGGACATCACAATATCCCCAATGCTTTTTTAAAGAAGTAGTAAAGACAGTACTATTATGCTGTGGGGAAATAAGTTAAACACTCATTCATATAAGCCTATAAAAATTCTCAAGCAAGTCATTCCACCTTTATTGCAAAATTATGTACAAAATATCAGCAGAATTTGTTCAATTTGAGAACATGCAAAAAATGTGCTCTGTTCCAAATATAACATTAGTGTGTATATGTGTGTGATTTGGATTTTTAACTGAGCTTTAACAATTTTTCAGTCATATTGCTAGTGTCCGCAGTGTGCCAGTTTATACTGATGTCTAGCACTGGGGCATCATGCCACAGACATGCAGCATCATGTCCCACCCAGTCACATCATCCTGACACCATGTCAACCAGTCCTAACACTTACCTCTTAATACTGTGTGCCAAGCGAGACAGCTGCTAGTACCATTTTTATAAGTCTTTGGTATGACTCACCTAGGGTTTGAAACCAAGACCTCCCGCATCCGAGGCAGATGCTCTAAACCATTCTGGCCACTGGTGCGGTCACAAACATAACATGAAAATTTGCAGTGTTTATGCATGCATGTATAGGGTATAACTATATCATATAGTGCTGATTGAAAGTTCTAAAGATTAATGTAAATGTGAAAATTGCCAGAACAATCTGTTACATAATGTGAAGGAAAATGTAAAACATGGTTTCAGTGGAATACTATTCCTCACCTGCAAATGATATATTGATTGAAATTTACAACTCATACAATGATATATCTGTCTTTAGTGTTGGAAATTGTCTTTGGAGTTGCGGATTTACTTAAATTTACAGATTTATGATTGGTTCATTAGAACTGATTAAGTGTTTATTTTAATTGAAGATATTGTCAATATTTTTTCAAAGACAATGTCATTCTCACTCATTAAGTTGCTTGCATCCCATAAAGTTGAATGATTTTACAGAACATTTGTTGTCTGCCATATGGTTGCTGCTTGGGTTGTACTAAACAACAGATGGTTATATTGAGTGTACAAAACATCTGTACTCACTGTTAGAAACATAATACCAGGGTATTAATATCTGCTAGACAACAATTTTCTATAAAACAGTTATGACATATGCAAAAGTGAAAAAAAAAAAAACAGCAAGAAATTATTTTTTTTAATGCTTCAATAAAGTGGTAAATGGTGGTAATAATTTACCGTATATACTTATTAGGCAAACTGTATGAGGAAACCTTGGGGTATCCTATTTAGTGCAAACTGAGTGCAGAGCCAATGAAAACTTCCCTTTAGCAGGCTAATTATAATGAATTATGAAATGCTAGCATTAGAAGGGACTAATTAAGCTTCCTATGTTGAGCTGGTTTAACAAAAAATTAATACATGCAGGTAACTAATGCCTAGTATAACTGTGCTGGTTATTATCAATGAAATAGTAAATGTAATTGACTAATTACATTTATGTGGTTGGATTTTTTTCTGTAAAATAGAATCTAAATACTGTACAACAGGGTGCATCATAATTCAGCATTGTGAGTGGAAAGAAAGCACGTAAATGGATAAATTTGCAAATCATCATGTAATAAAACATTTTAGCTTGATATAAGCAGTTCCAAAGGATCTGATCGATTTCTAATCCAATACTTATTACGGTTTCAGTAATTGAATACATTCTCTGGAAATAAACCATTCGAGTTTTAAGATACAACAATGCAGACACAGTGATACAACAGCACCTAAATAAATACATTGTAACCTTCCATAAGTCAGTCTATAAGCATCCACTTCCCCCATTAAACCAGTCTGACTTCCTACAGTCATTATTCCATATAGTATATTTTCCTTAAACAACCACATCTCCTATCCAACCAGTCTGACTTCAAACAAACAATCATTATTTCATATACTGTACCTTCTTTAAACAACATCTCTTATCCAACCAGTCTGACTTCAAATAATTATTATTTCAAATACTGTACCTTCCTTAAACAACATCTCCTATCCAACCAGTCTGACTTCAAATAATTATTATTTCAAATACTGTACCTTCCTTAAACAACATCTCCTATCCAACCAGTCTGACTTCAAACAATCATTATTTGATATACTGTACCTTCTTTAAACAACATCTCCTATCCAACCAGTCTGACTTCAAACAATTATTATTTCATATACTGTACCTTCCTTAAACAACATCTCCTATCCAACCAGTCTGACTTCAAACAATCATTATTTCATATACTGTACCTTCTTTAAACAACATCTCCTATCCATCCATCCAGACTTCCTATAGTTATTATTCCATCTTACCTTCTTTAAACAACCATATTTCCTATCTAATCAGTCTGACTTCAAACAGTCATTATTCCATGTATTGTACCTTCCTTAAACAACCATATCTTCTATCCAACCAGCCTGGCTTCAAACAGTCATTATTCCATATACTGAACCTTCTCTAAACAACCGCATCTCCTATCAAACCAGTGAGCTTTCAAATAATTATTATTTCATATATTTGTACCTTTGTTAACAATAACATCTCCCATCAAACCTGTCTGACTTCCAAGTCATTATTCCATATATTGTTCCTTCCTTGAACAACCAGATCTCCTATCTAACCAGTCTGACTTTCCAACAGTCATTATTCTGTATCCAGTACTCTCCTTAAACATCTATCCAACCAGTCTGATTTTCCAACAGACATTATTCCATATACTGTACCACCCTTAAACAACATCTTCTATCCGACTAGTCTGTCCTTATAATAGTCATTATTCCATATACCGTACCTTCCTTAAACAGCCACATCTCCTATCCAACCATTCTGACTTTCCAACAGTCATTACTCCACATACTGAAATATTTTTCGGGTAGGGTGGGGGGTGTAAAACTAATTTTAATTATGAAATAATTACAAAATTAGCAACTGTGAAGAAAAAAATACTTGCACTCTGTTGTGCGAAAGAGCAGAGGTAAAAGGAGGAAAAGGCAGTATGTCGGTGGTTCTAAACCTTGATGGACAGCAACCCAGATTAGGTCTGTTGTGTTAGTCTTGTGACCAATTCAATGCTATAAATTTCACTCAGGTAAAAAATTTCAAATTATTAAGGCTAATCTCAGTGACCCACTCAAAACATCATGGAAACCCAGTTTAGGGACACAACCCAAGGGTTAAGAACCATTGCAGTATGTGATCTCCAAAATAATGCATTCATGACTTCCTCCAAGGAAGAATAATTAAAACAGGTCTAGAAGGTTTTTGAATAAGGTGGTTGAGGCCACAGTGGGGCAATGAGAATGATATAAGCCGTGCAAGTTCTGACTTTTGGTAGAACTTGAGATGGCAATCAGAATGGTTGGGAAGGCATACTTGAACAGATGATCCCAGTGGAAGCTGAATGTATCCACTGCCCATGTTCTCTGATCCGGTACAGAAAAAAACAAAAGGGAAGTTTGTTGTTCAACCTGGTTGCAAACAAGTCCACCAGAGGCTTCCCTACAGTGTGAAAAGGGGCGGTGTTACAAAGTTGTGTATAGACCATTAAAAAAAAAAAACAGTTTTGCCTGTCCTGGGCAGGCTGTCCGCTAATACATTATTCTTTCATGGAATGTGGTGAACTTGGGGGATTAAGTTTTCCAAGGCTGCCTTGTGAAGGAGGTTCCAGACCTCCATGCAAAGAGAAAGAACATGTCTCTTTCATGCTGGAGATAAACTATGATGGACATATTGTCAGAGGAGACCATGACACATCAGCCCCTTATTCTGACAATGCACCATTGTAAAGCTAGAAATACAGCTTTCATTTCTAGATTGTTGATTTGGAGGGACAATTCATCAAAAGTCCAATGACCCTGGCAAATTAAACCTTCTTATGGTTCTAACTGAGCACACCAACCAAAGTCGGACATGTCAGCAAACAGATAGAAGTGAAGTCGGGTACATGCATGGGGACCCCAGTCAGGAATCAGTCCCAATTCACCCACCAATGCAAGTGGTGATGACAATCTGATCCTAGTGGAATCAGAGCTGACAATCTCTGTGTGGTTTTCACCTTGTGCAAAGGAGAAACTATAAGACACATAAGGCAACATCCTAAGCAGTGTTCAAGGTTCCCAATAGGCACAGGTAAAGGTGAACCAACAATGATGTCTTTGCTCATAGTTTCTCTAGAAGTGTTAGTATTCATTCAATCCAGTCCAATGGGACTTGAACTAAGTTAAGTTCATCCCCATGAAAACATAGTCCTGACATGGAATAAGCTCTGACTTCTTGAGATTAGGTAAAAAATCCTGATGGAGGGACTGCACTTGAACATTGTGGATCAGCCAGTTGTCAATATACTGGAGAATCGGAATTTCCAGGAATCAGAGGTATGCTACTACTACTCCTATAATTCTGGTGAAGACTCCAGGTGCAGAAGCTATTCCAAAGAGCAGAACCTGGAATTGGAAAACTTCCCAGTCCAAGCAAAACCAGAGGTATCTGCAATGTGGAGGAAATATCAGGATTTGCAAAGTCAATGGAGATCACCCAAACTGATGGACACATTGCATTCCAGACTGGGGATGGTCTCCATCTTGAAAGGTTCCTCCAGAAGAAACTGGTTTCATGGGGACAGATCAATTATGAGATGAAACTTTCTGCTTTTCTTGGTGATCAGGAAGATTCAGGAGTATAATGGTGGAGACTGATTATTCAGAACCCTCTCAATTGCCCCTTTCAATCAAAGGCTGTGCACCTATTTAATTTCACCAGTTTGGATTGGTGAAAAGACATGGGGATCTTTGACAGATGGGTTTGGTCCTGAAACTGTAGTCTGTAATCCTCACTCACAATGGAAAGGACCCACACATCATCTGTGATGCTTGGCCAAACCTTCAAAAAGAAGCCTAGATGAGCACTTACAGGGATGTTTGGGACGCAGCAGAAAAGGATTTGTGTTCCCTAAGGGCTGTCCCCTCCCCTTAGGAAACGAAGCAGAGTTATAAAACTTCCTCCCTGTGGCATTTTGGTGACCATGCCTTGAACTTGACTCTCAAGGAGGTTTAAATTGAGATTTTGGAATGGATGGAAGTCATATCTGTTCAAAGAACTTTGTGGATGGCCCCTAAGGGTAATTTGCATTACCATGCTTGTTGGCTGATTGCTTCTAGTGAAAACCCCATACAGACATCACCATTCATTCAAGAGGAGCAGTAATAACAAGATTTTATAGAAGGTCACTGTGGTGGTCATACTGAATATCAGAGAAGCATTATTTTCACAAAGGCCCAATTAGCCATATACATCACATAAAGTCATCAAGTTAAACCTCATGCTGATACAATCATCTATTAAGGATGACCAGTGATAGAGAGACTTTCAAGAAGGCCACAACAGCAGCCACAGATGTCTGAGGACATGTCCAATGGGGACCATTTTAATTCAAAGGCATCTGCAAATCGTAAGTCTTTTAGTGAAAGGCCCATGTTGCTACATCCATTCATTCTGGAAGAGTAGAAAAAAAGATTTTCCAGATGGATGCATCCATAGTGAATGTCAGTATGTCACCTTTTTAATTAGGACCATATAGACATCATAAGCTTTCTACTGAAATGTTCATGTCGATGTGACTGTCCATTCTCAGAGTAACTATAAAAAACTTTATTAAGATGGCAGCCATGGTGGCCATACTGGATGTCAGAATGACACCAATTTCAATTAGAAGCAACTAGACTCAAAAGAAATCATTTAGTGAAAACCCATGTCAATAATCTGTCCAGAAGGAGTAGAAAAAAAGACTTTTAAGATGAATTCCATGGCAGTCATGAGTGCTTCATTTAGAATCAACTTGACATCATAACTGTCATCAGTGAAAACCTCATGTTGATATGACCATCTGGTCAGAAGTAGTAGTGACAAGATTTTCAAGATGGCTGCTGTGGTGGCCATATTGGATATCCAAAGGGCAGCATTTTCATTTAGAACCAACTAGACTTTGGGATCAATATGTTTGTAAAGTTCAAGGCAATCCTCCCAGCAGAGCAGGATGTGTAATGCCAACAAACTTACACAAGAAAATGGTCTTAGTGCATCTGAGCTTATAGCCATCACAATGAATTTCATCAAAGTGTGGAAAAATGATAGAAAAATAAAATGAACTTAATTAGTGCAGTGATACCAAAAAAAGTCTGAAATTAAGAGGAATGAAAACTTATAGCATTATAAATGCACCTGTCTGAATAAATGTTGGACTAAAATATTCTGCACGAGAACTGTGAAAAGTACATTATACCCCCACCCCATATTTAATAGTCCTCCATGAAGGCTCTAGTAGAGCATGGTTGACCCCAGAGATTACTGACCAAGAAGTCTTAGCTGACTTTGGTCAAGACAGCCACAGTGTCTAATCCAGATCAGTGATTCAGAACTAAAGTTATTATGTGGAAACCATTTTTGTTTCTTTCAGTCCGTGACCTTGACTTCTCAACTGCTTCTCAACTCAAAAGATTATACCTTACCCTACATACAACAAGTTTGGTCCATGTCTGTGACAGGGAACTGATGTTACTTTGCAGAAACCATTCTTCAGTAATCAGTCACATTGAGCTTGTTCTTGCAGCCCAAGACCACTCCGGTGGCTTAGTGGTTAAAGCATCTGTCTTGGATGCAGGACGTCATGGGTTCAAACCCCGGTCAAGTCATACCAAAAACTTATAAAAATGATACTAACAGCTGCCTCACTAGTTGCTCAGCATTAAGAGGTTAGTGTTAGGATTGGTCAGCCTTGTGTCAGGATGATGTGACTGGGTGGGACATCCTACTACATGATGCCCCAGTGCAAAACATCACTATAAACTACCACACTGCAGACATCATAGCGTTATGACTGAAAAATTGTTAAAGCTACGTTAAAAAATCCAAAGCACACACACACACACACACACACACACACACACACACACACACACACACACACACACACACACACACACACACACACACACACACACACACACACATTCCTAGCCCAAATGCAAACCATCCACAAAGTTTAGTAAATGTAACTGCTGCAATGCTAAAATATTTGTGCCAAAATCAAACAACGTAACAGACAGAGGATACACTGAAGGATTGTTGTCACAACATTCAATGCCCTGCCTTTTGGAAGGCATGTAAAAATAAATGTAATTATCTAAATCATTAATTCCAAGACATCCAAGAGTCAAAGGAGCCTAAACTGCTGAAAGAATCTGGCAACAGATAATTCTGAATCTCCATCTAATGTAGCCAAAATACTTCTGTTCCATATAATTAATGTCACATTAAAAATTCCCATTAAATGATTAAATTTGTTAGAAATATTTAGTCCGCTTTTTGGCTTGATTTCAACAGGTTACACTATTTCATCTGTCTCTTAACTAAAGGTTTGCATTTTTATGATGGTTAATGGAAGAGCTTCAACGTGAGGGAAAAAGTCAGTACAGTAAAACCTGTCTTGAAAGACCACTGCTATGTGAGACCACCTGTCTTGAGAGGACCACATTCTTAATGCACAAATTTATTGATTATATAGGACTGTGACCTGTTATGAGAGACCACCTGTCTTGAGAGACCATAATTTTTTGGCAAAAGAGGTGGTCTTTCAAGACAGGTTCTACTGTACAATCTAGGAATATCTTACTTACAGTAGTAGAAGCCACTGACTTAGATCTCTGAAACAACAGTTTAATTAAAGTATTGTGAATTTCATGGCTATTAATTTCTATACTTTGCAAAAAATGACATTTTCATTGGGACATAAACCTGGACATGAGAAAATGGGGGGGGGGCTTCTGTTGTCACAGCCAGGTCATTGTTCACTGGGTCTTTAAATTATGTGAAATTAACTTTAGTTCAAATGGTACAAATGAACAATAACCAGTTCACATTATTTTACAAGTGTTCTGTTGAACCTAGTTTCTCATCTGAGTTCAGGTGTGTATTTATTACCCTCCCCATCCCAATCAACCCCCACCTGAACCTGGCTTCTCACCTTAGTCCATGTGTTGATTTATTATCTTTCTCCACCATACCCTATCTGAACCTGGTGTCTCACCTGAATCCAGGTATGTATTCATTATCCTCCCCAACCCAATCCACCCCCATCTGAACCTGGCATCTCACTCAAGTCCATGTGTTGATTTATTGAGCTCCCCACCCCAGACCTATATGAATCTGGTGTCTCACCGATGTCCATATGTTGATTTATTACCCATATCACCCACCCCAGCCTCATTTGAACCTGGTGTCTCACCCAAGTCCATGTGTTAATTTATTACCTTCCTGATCCCAGCCTGATCTGATCTGAACCTAGTGTCTCACCCAAGTCCATGTGTTGATTTATTATCTTCCCAACCCTATTGGAACCTGGCATCTTCCCTGAGTCCAAGTACTAATTTATTCCCTTCCCCACCACATTCACATCTGAAATGGGAGTCTCACCTGAGTCTTATGTATTGATTTATTACCTTCCGCACCCTACCCAAAAAGTTCAACACAAAACCTTTTAAGAGAAACTTCAACACTGTTGATAATGCTGCCGTTTCTGCCCAAAAAGTGAGAAGAACGTCTGCAGATGAGACAATCATAATCTAAATCATTCAATTAGATTGCATCATATAATTGACATGTCAGTGAGTTCCTGGACAGAAGGGAGAAAGAATAAAATGGTGTTAATTTTAGCTCATCATTTGGATTTGAAAAAAATCTCCCTGACCACTTCTTTTAAGCTTGCCTAGCAAGTGTGTTGATAAATGCTAGCAGAGAAGAATGTTGAGAACATTCTTGAAGAGAGGACAGTTTGCAGTCCCTGGTATTCTTTATTAAGAGTTAACAATGAACAGCAATTTCTAAATTTATGTTCAGTACCACATAGGTACCCCTTAATATATTTAATCTGTGACATATTACCAAGACAGCTTGAGCAAGGCCAGGAGACGTGAACACAAATTATAGGTAACCAACAGGAACAGTAATGTTCCCCATTCATGGTTCATGTACTTCACTTTGTACACAAAGTTGTAGTTTTCATAATAATTAAAATGATGATCTTCATAAAGCAGAGGGACCTACAAATGGAGCCTGAGCAGAGGCTTAATATTATTAATTTACCAGTGTCTTTAAAGAACTTGAAATGAAAATGATGAATTTCATCAGAGCACTCAAGGTTTAATTCAGGCAAATTAGATAATTAATTAATGACATTTTTAACCATTTTTTAGTTAATTAATTAGGAGTCAAAAATAGAAAAATATGGGAGGGGCCCAATCTAGATTTTGAGAGGCCCAGACATCAACCTATCTGATTGTTTTAGTTCTGGGTTATATGTTACATCTCTGCTATCTGAAAAGCCAGTAACAGATTGCTTTTACTCATACTGACTGCATGTGACAATTCTATTCTTAAAGGAATTACTGTTATGAAATATCCTTAATCCAATCTCAAAATGTTATTTAAACTTGAAATTTAAAGAGTATGTAACCATGGGGCATGAATCGGAACTGGTTACCCAGGCTGAATAGAGATGGAAAATATCCAATTCTTGAAAATCAGTTGTGACACTTCAAATCATTTTTGCATAAATTTCAAGCAATACACCATGTTAATTGAAACAGATCACCAATTTAAAACCATCGATAACATTTTCTGAGCAAGTATTACATACAGGAATAGTTGTTTACACAGATTTAACTATGCTTTTATCCCAGTTGTCCAAGATGTAACATTCTGACACCAAAATGATTTACAAAATTTCTGAAAACTGTGTTCAAAATTCTAATGGTGCTTTCATTTCACAACTTGTACCATGACTTAGGTGAACAATGTAAAAATACTGTCAGGAACATAACAGATTGGCAGAAAATTATCTATTTTGTGACCCAACACTTATGACAATGTTATATATCTTAAAATGAAAATAAGTTTTTAATTTATTATTTAACTTGCTAGGAGGATCTCTGCATGATTTTGAATGGGTATGCTCTTTTAACTCTTTCTCTACCACCACCCTGAATATCCACTGCATACATGTGCCTTGCCTCCCAAGTGACTGAATAAATCTGTAAGTAAACAAGCACTGCTATCTTCCATAGTGGACATATCCACTTGCTGGTTATGTGCTCTATACCTCATGTGATCATAGATCTGTTCTGTATATTCATGTTACAGACGATCTTATTTGTCAATAACAGACAGCAAAAGGGCACTGAACCAATCAAAGTAGACTATAAACCAAACGATGGTTCTTGCTGTGAAAGACATCACATACTAAATATGGCTCCAGAACATGGAGATTTTCTGGAATTTCTAGTGTGTTTTAATGTGTTGGTTGACAGCGGAAACAATGGCTTTTGCTAGTGATTTGGATCATAATTTTAAGGTTTTTCAGATGATAAAATTGACAATATTGATTTCAGAAGTGTTGGCACTGATACTTAATTATCATCTTTGTTCAGTCAATCAGAAATTGAGAAAGAATCAGGTGATGAAAACAGTGCAGTGTGAATAAAACAACCACATGCTCTGCAAGTCAATGAGTTCACTGAAACCATCAGTCCTACTTTCATTTTGGGTGAGAGAAAAAAATTAGATTTCTTCTTTAAATATTTTTATCTGGTATTAAAAGGAAAGAATTATATCTTAAACTAACAACCATGCTGCAAAATGTATGAAATGAAAGTCTAACAATATCTGAAAGAAGAAAGGCATCATAAGGTCTCCATAATGTGCAAGCAGTGTGATGTTCATCTTTAACTGCTTTTACAGGTATTACCAACAGCAACTTCAGCTAGGAGAACATAATGCGTTAAACATTTGAAAATAATTATGTATGTAAGTCTGACATACAACTTTCTATAAAATAATTACACATTTTAGTGTTACAAATAGTGTGTTCTATGTTCAATCCATGGATTTTCTTACCAACCTTGTTGAAGTCGGTGGGATAAAAGAATCACACAGACAAAAGGAAGTTAGTTTTTTTATATGCAGTTTTAGTATATAAAATCAGTCAGTTACGAGGAAAATGAACAATTAGCCCACATCCCCCAAATCATCTGCTAAAATGTTATTATTTGGCTGCATCATCATCAGGCTTTGATGGCCAGCCCCCAAACCAGATGCAGTAATGTCCTTAACAGTCAGCCAGAGTGGTGAGTCAATAAAGCAATATTGGTATTTAGAAAGTTAATGAAAAACTGGATATTATGATGACAATTAATCATGACATCTCATTAAAAAAAAATATATTATTTTCCAAATGTCCTTCTCCTGACAACTTTTTACAATCAAACTGTAACATTAACATACAAAGCAGATCGATATATATCACTAAGATCAAGTCAACATAACCTGCATACAGATATATCCACAACAGCAGTTAGTAGTGCTTGTTTACAAGAGGATTTAACAGTCACTGTGGAGGCAAGGTGCATGTATGCAGTGGATATACATGTGGTTGGTATGGAAAGAGTTAACATGTATGGTTCTTGCTCAATGCCATAGATAAATCTGAACAGTCACCAAATTAAAAGGAATTCTTGTTTTGGAATTTTACTCTCACTAGTTATAGAATGCTATAATTCTTTTACTTTTTGCTTAGAGTTACATGCTAATGTTTTAAAGGAAATATAGGGATAGGCAATCCATATTAGATACAGTATAAGTTGAGGAAATGTACCTGCATCGGTCTTTCCTCTCTCTGTGATGTTACTGAAGATTCTTCATTACTAATGGTATCTTCTGTGCTGATGTGCCGCCTCTGTCTGTAAAGCTGAGCTGCCTCATTCTGCCTCTGCTGTTGAAGTTCATTCTCCTGAGCTGGATTGCTATAAATAAAATGAGCTCATTCCATGACCCAAATGACTGCAGATAAAGATATTTTCTCTGGGGGATAAATTGTTTAAATTGTTGGGGGTCATTTTTGGAAGATTTAATAATTCCTAACTTAAAAAATTGTAAACTTTAATTAGATGAAATGTTAGTTTTATTCATTAAAGCAATAATATTTTTCCTTTTTATTTAGTCTCCTTGAACTCATTAGAGTACAATGAAATAGTTCAACATCATGTCTCTGCTGTCAGAGGCAAGAATGCATTGTCTGGTCCTCTCTCTCCTCAGAGAAGTGGAATGGGAAGCCTCCTCGATGGAGAGATCAGTGGTAGCCTCACTCCCTTTCTTTAAACAATGAAACTAAGGGGGGGACAGTGAGTGCTTTTTATTTGCTAGCCAATGGTGCCAAGGAAAATTCAACCAAGCCGCCATTGAGGAAAAAAATGCACAGATCCAGATTCAACATGCATTATGTGATGATGGCAGGTCACAGGCACAACTACTGCTCTTGTGACAATTTGAATCAAACAGCACCTTGGTCTACCAACACATTATGTGCTGACTGCAGATCAGTCTAAACTGTTTGCGGTTCATTGCAATAACCAACATGAGAAATTAATGTATATTCATGCAGTATCTAATACTTACTTTGTTGGTCGTTCCCAGATTGTTCTGCGTGTGTGATGGTTGACATAGTATGTCCTACCATTAGCATCTATTCTCTCTTCCCAACCACTTGGCAGAGGGGTGCTTTCATTATCTTCATCATTCATGCCTGGCACTGGATCTAAAAGACTGAAAATAGAGATTAAAGGAGTTTGTAAAAACAAATGGTTGATGGAAAATATACATCTGATGCAGACATCTTCCAAATTTCAATTTCCAAAAAAAGTTTCCCAATGATACATAAAAATAGGCATTTATATGAATTACCAATGTACTTTTCAATTTTTGACACAGATCTCGCTCAAGGTGAAAATGTCATCCAAAGCACCCTCTCCATGCTGCATTTTTCTGCAGTCAATCAAACTAAGGAGTCTGATAAAACTGTGACAACACTGGAAATAAGATCTGTCAAAGTAAGCAAGTGCTTAGAGAATAACCCTCAACATCAATTTTTAAAAAACCAAAAAAATGGGGATAACTCTTAAAACGTTAATCAGACAGAGTCCGTTCATTTACAAGACATGCTATCTAGTCAGGATACAAGAGGATATCATGAAGAAAACGTAGATAATTCAGAAGATATTATTCACACACAGCGCATAATCTTGCTAAATATTTTTCTGCCAGAAAGCTCTTTTGACCCCAGGGTCTTAGTCGTAGCCTTAGTACATAGTCTTTATGCATTAATACATGAACATATTATTATGGCTCTATGCACTTAAACTAAGTAACAGAAAAGAGCAAAATCCAACAAGTTTTTGTAAAATTCAACAAATAATTTATTTCCCTATAATGTAAAGTGAAAATGTAAAAAAAGAACTTACAGCATTGTGAATTAAACCCCATACAGTCCTAAAATTTCTATCAACCCTGTGAAGCCATGTGACCAATCATAGCTGCCATTTCTCATACTCAAAATTTACCAGTTCTCTCTCTCCATCTACATCACTAAATCATCTGAATGTGATAAATTATAAAAATTTAGTGTTGTCTAGATCAATATCATAGCCTTTACCCAAGTTATTGAAGCTTTCATAGCAGTGATTCTAATCATGTAAACTCCAGAAGTACTGAACAAAATCCATGGCCTCCATTTGGAGAGTGGAGAATCTGACCCAGTTACTTTAAATAGAGCTTAAATAGCCACCACAGAATCTGATGTAAAGGTCATTCACATCAACGAATGAAGTACCCAATAATAGAGGATTTTCTCAGAAGGAGAAGCTACAAAAAACCAAATAAAAATGGCTGATGTTTACAGCAGGCATTGAAACACACATTCATGAGAATGGAGTGGAGGCATCCAAAGGAGCTTCAATGAGAATGGAAGAGACTTCCAAAGGCACTTACATGAAGTAAAGGGTTAATTAATTTGTGCAGTTAATATTAATTGCATGCTGTAGGATCATTGTGATACCTCTTTTGCTTCTGGTTGTTGCCAGGTTAGCAAGGTAGAGTTAAGACACTGATACAAAAAACTGTTTTAATTACAATTCTTTATGGTAAGATGACAAAATTTGCAATGCTTAGAAAGTATGCAAAGAATAATAATGTTGATACAATTTTTCGTTATTTATATAATTGATAACAATTATTTTTTTAATGAATGGCATAGTTAATTTCTTCCCCATAAGGCTTCCTGCCTGGCAGCTAGCAGAAATGATTTGCTCTCAGCTACATTGATTTGCATATGATCTATAATAGTGACATTCTATATAACATTAAAATTACCACTGAACACATTTAATAGCTCCATTTACCTGTCAGAATCTGATTATGTTGTAATGCATGCCACTCAAACAAAGGTTCAGTTTATTTCATTAAATATTTCAAATACTGAAAGGTCTACCTACTCGAGCATCTAATTTTCATTCACTGGAACTAAAAAGTACTTAAAATACATACCTCTTCATTCCCCAGCTTTGAACCTCCCAATTCCTACAATATGTGACCCCAGGGTCTAGTCCCAGGGGTGGACAATAGATCCAAAGGATAATTTTAGCTGCATATCTGAATTTTTCTTTTAATGTCCAGTAAGTGCTTATATGGTTACAGGGTGGGAATCTCAAAAGTTTTAAAGTTATAAACTGGGGGCACAGTTCCTTCGGGTAAGGACGAGCCAATGTTAGTTGCATGTATAATTTGTTCTGTCCAGTAAGTGTAAATATGGTTAAATGGTCAATAGTTTCCATGTTGTGACACAGGAGCTAAGTACCTGTGAGTAAATGATGGACCTCAGTTGCAGTTGTCTTTTCTTGCTCAGCAGGTGTATATTAATAGTTATGTGATGATTTCACTAGTTTGTGCATTATGACCCAAGGGTAAAAACAGGACCACAGGAAATTGAAGGTAACAATAGATCCACAGGCAAAAGTCATTCTCATATCACAAAAAGTCACAAATCTGAATTTACCTTTTTATGCCCATTAAGTGTATTTATAGTTATAGGATCAAGATCTGAGTTTTTAGTTGTGACCCAGAAGCCACAACCATATGCCTTAAGGAACTGACACAAAGATCAATTCAAACCCTCATTTGATATATGTTAACATTCTGGTTGATCAACTGCGAGTTATCTTGAATTAAATATAAACCTACCCCTAGCCCCACCAACTGGGGTTGTTCAAAATTTTAAAAATAATGTGCATAAACATATCCAAAGTTTTGAAGTCTATGCCAAATGATGCAGGAGGAACTGCCCAAAATCACTCATGCATGCACCAATGCATACATCTGGATAGACAGGATAATGCTATCCCCGCATTTCCTACGAAAGTGAGGGGATAACGAATGGTCAAACTGCCAGGCCACTTCAGTCAATCTATATGAATACAAACAATAACACATATGGTCAGCTCCTTGTGTTTTTTTGCCAACTTAGTGGGATAAACTTCTATTACTATCTTTTACCTTGGATTCTCTCCACTTGCTATATTTATTGTGCCCCTTGAACTGAAATACAAAATAACAAAAAGCCTACTCAACAATGTCATCATATTGTTAAACTAATATTGCAAACAATTACAGAAGCAATTTTTCCTAAACTAGATTACAATTCAAGGACAATGACACTGCTGAACCCAAATTTTGGAGTAAAATGTATTCTTTAGTAATACTTACTTATACATCAAAATATCCACTACTTTCACAAATCAAACCTTCCCAATTGAGAAAAAGAATTTTAACCACATATTTTGGGTTGCTTTGGTAATAATATAGAAAAACGTCCTCTGCTTGCCAAGATGGAAGTCAAAAAGAGTGGTCTCTTTATGGATGGAGGGATTGGCACCAAATCCCATCATTCATCACTTACAGATGGAGTACATGTGCACACTATTATAAAGATTGATGAGAGAGCTTGGGAGGGGATGCCTGTATTTTGACTGGTTAAGTATTATTGAAGAAAGAAAATTTTATAGTAAATTCCCAATCAAATTAAAGAAATAAACTTTGCAACCACTCAAATCCTGACCTCACAGAAAGACAAAATATTGTCTTTCCTACATATATCTGCAAGACCTCGGAAGATTTTATCTAAGGGAAATAACTATTCCAGATACCAATACAATAAAGGAAGAGAAAATGCATATGCATCCAACTTCTACAATGGATACCCTTTGAGAGAAATAGGCTGAGTCCTTATGTGAAGGATAAAACTGGTCAGAACAAGTGAAAATCACATATCTACATAATGATAATTAGAAATGAATGGCATTCTCTTATCAGGAAAATTTCATGGCAAATTTAGCAAAAATATCCAACCCACCTCTAGCAAAGAAGTAGTGCTGTCATTAACAGGGTCAAAGATACAAGCTTGAGATTGTGATGCCATTCAATCACTTCATTTCTGTTTCAGATCAAAATGTTGCATGTGAATGTAAGGCTTGCAAAGATTGCCAGAATCATGTGAGGTATATCTGGTTTTGTGAAATCATTGAGTACTCTGAGCATATCATCCACTTAAGCCAAAAGGTTTGGTAAAAAATGTCATGCAAAGATACAGTGTCAGGCCCCACAACTAGTTATTTGAGTGTTTCAAGTTGTGACTGAGAGCACAGACTAGGGCATGCAGTGCTGGCTTTATTGACATATAGACCGAAGAGATCAAGTGAACGACTCGTAAAGAGCAATCTGTTCTTAGTGATAAAGCCTGACTGCATTATCTCATTAGGACTAATGAACTATCCATTCATAAATGAGTTGGTTTGGATCTGCTGAGAAGGCTTAGAAATTCACTAACCCTGCAAGATGAAGTTAGGCTTATCCAAACAAAAGGTTCCGTAACACAGCAGCTTCAGCGAGGCTTTACTGTTCCATGTCAGAGAATGGGCTTCAGGTGAACAGGCTTTCAGGTTTTAGAGAACAGGAACTATGGATTAAGAGTGTCAAGATCCACCTGGTTGGAAAATATATTTTATGGGTTGACCTCAATGGCTGCAGATCTGAGTGAAGACTAGTATGAGTATACCATCCAGTATGAAATGCCAGATTCCATCAACACAGTATGTTTCCTGGCAAGATGAGCCTGACTGGAATGTGATGCACTTAAAGGTGGATCTGTTGCCAAAAATGTCACCCGAGATCACCCAAAGTATGAAGACAACGCTCTGATGACTCTGTTGCCCCTTGCCTTCAGAGATAACTGATGACAGCAGAGGTGTCAGAGGGTATCAAAAGGCACTCTGATGTAGATTGCATCTCCTGCCATGAAAGGAATTCAATGTGGTTTTATCTCTGAAAATGGGCTTAAGTGAACCATTCTTGAAGGGACAAATTCTAACAGTACCTGAGAAAATGAAGTCATCAATTTTATACCCATCTGACATTAAAATCATCAGTCTTTTCAAATTCCAGTCTTCAAACTATTTCTTGAGGGTGTGTGAATATTTTTCTTCATTTCCATTGTTTTGGAATCCAATTCTTCATCTGAATATTCACTTTCAACTGACTCTCATCTTGGCTTTTGTGGGTTTTACCAGCCTGTTCACTTGAGCCATCATCACTGCAGTCATTTTTATTTCTTTCACAGTCTAAGTGTGATAGAGTTAATGAATTGGGTTACTTATTGTTTCGTATCCACTTCTAAGCAAAACTTTGCTGCCTTTGCAAAGGCAAATGGTGCTAGATAAGGGTCATGTCATGTGAATGGAAACATAGGACTTATGAAAATCACAAATTACTAATTTTTATATCTGTACATTTTTTCTAAAAAATGGTGCAGAAGTTATCGTAATAATATATTGAATTTGTTCCATATTTTCAATGAGGCTATTAGAATCTGGTAGCATTCCAAACTTACTCTCAAAAACAAATATCATGGGATGTATGGAATATACAATTATTTCCAACATTCCCAAGTTTCACTTTAAATATAACTGGGGGTATAGGATAAAACTAATTTTAATAATGTAATACTTACCAGTCACTACTGTGTAACTTACCTTTTTTTCGGATGGAAAACTCTTGTCCATGCAAAATGTACCATCATCCATTCAAGAAAAGTTTTAGTGTGTGTACATCACTGACCCAGACTGACTCCTCGCCAGTGGCCCATGCACAGTAGCACTCTTCATTCTTTTAAGGGATCTTGGACTACTGAAGGTCACCAGAGTGTGGAGGGCAACTAATAGTGACAGGTAAGTTGTAGTTAATTAAAATCAGCTTTACACCCTCCAAAATTACACTTTAACATCAGTAATACATTAATTGTCACTACTTTGCAGCTGAATTTGTCAGTTAGGAGTGCAGTGGCTGATGGCCTCCGGGGAGTAAATAAAATTACTCACCTTACAGCGGAACAATCCACTGCTGTTAGACAACAGCAGACTGGGTTACTGTTTGTACCACAACTCTTGGCCCCAATGAAAATACACATTCACCTTGGTGCACTGAGGTCCAAAGTTAAAAAGAGGAGATGGTCATATGCGATCACCAATTTGCAGCCTTCATAAGGTCCTCCAATGATGACTGACTTAAATACGCACACAAGTTAGATGTAGCCCTAATTTTATGGGCTTTGACTCTCATGAGCGAAAGATCCCTCTCAGTGGGAGACTGATAAGCTTTCTTGATAGTGTATGCAATCCACCTTTATATGGTGGATGACAAAATATTAGTTATGCCCATTAAATGAAGCAAAGGACATTTCCCATCTTCCCTTCTCCCTTCTGAAGTTGCCAAATAGACCCTAAGAACCCAAACAGGGCAAAGCAGTCTATCTTTATCATCCCCTGCGGAGATACAACTAGGAACCTCAAACCTGCCGACCTCCTCAGTAAGTCAGTCAATTTTTTTGCTGCAAGTTAGATCAGTTTTCAGTAAGGTATAACAAAATATCATGTATTGCTCTTGTCAAGCTGGAAAACAGGCTTTTAAAAGTCCAGAAGTGTGATTCAAGACTGATGCAGCAATGGTAAACATTGTGTTCAACTAGGCCTAAAAAGTCTGTCAAGTTTACTTGAACCTTAATTACCCCCACTACAGTTTCACAAACTGCAGTTCTCAGACGAAGGTTGAGGAGCTTGAAAAAGGGTTGATTACTGGACTCTTGCAGTTACATCCCTTTATGAAATTTAGACTTTACAAAAGGCTGGCCCAGACAGGATTGCATATTACTTGATTTTGACAGATCAAGAATTAAAAAATTGCTGCTCAGTCCCAGAGTACAAAAATATTGACTGCTTATGACAAAAATAATTATTTTCAGGAACAAATACTGATTTTTGAAACTTTAATGCATATGTAACTATTTACAGCATCTACAACCATCAGTAAAGTAGGACAATAACTTATTTATTTAATGTCAAAGATGCATGTGTATCACTCTTGCACCTTCTGAGTAAGTCATCAGACGCAAGCTGTTTATAGAAGCCTTGTCCACACCAACAAAAAGTGGTCTCTCAAGACAGGTGGTCTTTCATAGCAGGTTTGTACAAAAACACCAGTTTCCAAGGTCCAGTTTCATCAGAATTTCAAGAAAAATAACCACAATCACTGTACATATATTCTATTCTTTATTAATAGTTGTTGCTAAAATATTGTATGCATTCATCTAAAAACAAAATTATATTGTAATAAAGATATACTTCTATCATTAAACATGAAATCACATTTACATTTGAAGATCACATATTTTAGCATATGAAATCGTTTCTGAATTACTCGTTTTCCTTTATAACAACCTAAATTTGTTTTACCAACGTTTAAACCACTTTTTTTTGCAAGTGGTCTGCACTTTTTCACTTCTTTCAGTTACAATAATTATTTTCTCCAGCCTTAAAATTTATCTCTCTTTAGTTGGAGGTTCGTCCATTGTTATTAAAATTTTAGGTGTTAAAATTATTAGTGCTCAGTTGTAACATCGAACGTAAAGACTGTGGCTGTGGGAAAAATATGAAAAATTTATATACATGTGCATTGCATATCTAACAATTAATGAAATAAAAAGAAACAATTATCTCATCCAGAAACAGAACCATTTACTCAGTGACAAAAGCCAACGGCTTCATTCAAAGATAACATACAGGGATTAACTCTATAAGCAAAGTGTGTAACCCGGTCGCACCAACCTGAATAGACGACAGCTTTGTGATTGGGATGTCATCACTTAACATGGGGGGGGGGAACAAACATCACAAGTCTTGAGCACTATCAATCGAATCCCACAAATGATTCTCTCTTGCTGGTTTAATAGACAATGACTTTATTCACCCCCGGCAATACTGATTAACTCGAGGCAAACAAAATACGCGACCACTACGTCAACTTTGACACTTCAACGGCATTTCATGACATGTACATCAGCCTGGTTTACGGACTGTAGCATCTATCACCGGTAGCAACAATCCTTTTTTTAAATATTCTTTTGATATTTGTTTTTGATCAGAACAATCGATACTAATCAAGCAGTCGTTGTAATAATTGATTACATAAAGGTCACTGGTGTCTGTCAGTTCTCACGATACAGTAGTCATAGGGATGCCAGGTCCTACAAAGGCCGTGAAGCAGGTTAATTACGGGAATAATTAGTCTGGTTCCCTGCTTTGTATGCTTTCTGATTTCCTCACCACTATACAAATAACGGAGAACAACACAAGGAGCACATGAAGCAGGGAACCAGACTAGGAAATAATCTCCATATACTTTAGTCTGGTTTTCGACAGAAACTGTAAAACAAGACAAGCCTAGCAAATAAAAAAGATCAGAGATCGGTAGCCAGCCTATTTTTTTTTTCATTTTTTTTTATATATTTGGAACGGTATAAACGGTCGTTCTTACAGCAATTAAACAAAGGTTGGTGGAGTTTATCCTCGTTTTTTGCGATGCGGTCGTTCATAGCAGTGTCGAAATGCACATTTTGCCAAGATATCGCAGTCGCTGGTCGCGTTCAGCAGGTGGTCGCTCATAGCAGAGCGTTTATATAATAAAATCAATCCGTGCATTACGATTGTGGTCGTACATGACAGGTGGTCGCTCATAGCAGAGGTCGCTCAAGACAGTTTTTGCTGTATTGATTTCAATGCATCATCTATCATGGATGATCTTAATTCTGTGCAATTTTCTTTTATGGAACTGTTTTTGTTCTAGCACACAAGTAATCCTTTGCAATTTTACTGTCCGGAAAAAGTGTGCAAAATAAATCAGCAGTATTGTTAGTATCTGAGAGAGGAGGGTTCTTTCTAAAAGAAATTTAGTAACAAACAAACTTCCGACTGAAGTACATCAAGGTTTTCTCTGGTATATATATGTGTTGCTGATGATGTTTATTAACTTTTCCTTGCTGTTTTATGTCACGGGTGCCTCCATGCCCAACAGCAAATCACAACTACACAATTTGCAAAATGTTATGTTTTCTCCTTTACTAAATGGTTTCACAAATCTAAATATGATGGCATAATTGTCCTTCATTTTTTTCTTTTCTTTGCTGAAGAACATTCTGAATCTTCTGTTTTCCTTTTCTATATGACTAGAAGCTGAATATTATGCAGATGAGATGCAGTGATAACAGCTAATGCTATGCACAATCCAATATGGTGGTTAAAGAATAGTATGGTAGCCTTGATTTTGAATGAACCAATCATATTTCAGAACTCTATATCCTTATATACATGCAATACAGTTACTCTAAGAATGGAACTGGGTAGCCATTCTAAACAGAAAATTGCGAAGAAATTTTTAGTTTTTTTTAAAAAGGCTTTTTAACATGCACATTCAAGTCCAAATATGGGACAAATATAGGAAAAAAGGGACACAGGGAAACTATGCTGAAGACAGGAACTGAGGTTGATGATCTGTCAGATCCTGGGAGGCAACCAAAGAAATACGACTGCTGAATAGGCTATCTGCATCCAAAGGAACAGCCCTAAACAGATTCTTGCAATGATTTAGCAAGATCTTTGAAGTATTCAGCACAACATCATCATAGACTTGGATATAAATGCATCTCTCTTTCCACCAGCAGGTGGTTAACAGAAGTAGTCATAAAATAGAAAAAGTGAGTGTTGTACTGCCCTGATAAGTACATGAGACATGCGTAAGAGTGATTTTAAGGTACATCTATAAGCTTGTTAAAAAACAGCTATGGAGACCAGATATTGAAAAAGTTATGACATTGTGAATTAGCTGCATTTGTCAAGGAAAAGATTTTGATTCCATGTGCACATGGGATGGCTTTGACAATCCCAGGGTCTTTAATGAAGAAGACCAGCATACTTTTTGGTGAAAATATTAGACTGAAGTTAGACAGGAAGCATCATTATGAGCAGAAAGGCCCATTAGTACCTGCATTTTGAAACTGACTTCCAAAGCAGTACAAGATGTCAGAGACTAGACTAGATTGTGGTACCTGTCTGAATGAAGGCTGGTCTTTTCTGGTTAAAAGGGCAATGGATTTGAGAATTTCATTTATGGACTTAACAGAGACAGTCATGGACAATGAATGATGTTGGGAATATGACCCTGTCACAAAACAATCTCTATGCACTGAATCTGCATGTCATCAAAGTTAGAGATGGGTACTGGGTATCCAGAATGAGGAAATAGCCATAATTACATTATGTCACATCAAAAACTTGTCCGGTGATGGGACTGTCTAGTGTTGGTATGTGATGCCTGTACATGTTTGGTACTGGATGTTATAGGAGACATGATCTTGAAATCCAGTGCAATTAGTGCAGT
Source organism: Megalonaias nervosa (assembly GCA_016617855.1). NCBI lineage: Eukaryota > Metazoa > Mollusca > Bivalvia > Unionida > Unionidae > Megalonaias > Megalonaias nervosa. The sequence goes on from JAECUM010001980.1 coordinate 129,246, forward strand.
GCATAGAGAATTGGGTCCGACTGAAGTGGCATGATTATGTGTGACAGCCTATATCTTGGGTCTGGAACTGAGAATGCCAAGAAGAAGGATCACAGTACCAAGTTCCATTAACATTGGTCATATGTCAAGACTGTGCCAGAGCTGGAGTGAATGGGGTATGAAGCCAGCTGACATCTGGCCCCTAGATTGAGTACTAGGTCCTGAAAGACCAATATGGCCAGTAATGGTATATGTGCATTAGCGGATTGTTCATAACTAGTCCATGTCAGCCAGTGTACCATGCTGGCACTGGCCAGGTAGTTTCTTCAGTGCTGCCAAGACTGGGTGAAAGTGGTGGCAAACAGGGCAACAATGTCACTGCAGTCACATGGAGAGCCTATGGTGTCAGGGAATGCTGGGCCTTTTTTATACTGACTTCTCAGCATCAAATGATTGTGACATTAAAACATTTGCAAATGAGGTGACACTGGTGGTAAAGCTCATACCAGATGCATCATTTGAAGAGTGATAAGTAGCCCCCTGTTCAGCCTAGGACAGCTGTTTGACTGAAACCATTGCCTAGCTGATCTCTGTTTAATGAGTGTATATTTCACATACATGATTTCAACAACATCCCATAAAGATCTTGCAAATGAGATTATTTTCTTCAACGTGATTAAACCTTTTACATACCACACATTTAATTCTGCCTGTAATGAATGAGAAGGCAATGGCATCAATTGATAATATCAGTCAAGTATCAGGCAAGACTGACAGTGAAGTGGTCGCTAAGAAAATAAATATATGGAAGAGAAAATTACAGACTTCATGAAATAAAGGTAATAACGTATCTTTTACTTGGAATAAAATGCAATAAAGACTGAATACTGAGATGCACCTTAAGTACCTTGGAGTAGCACAACTAAAGTGCAAATATTCATCTAATATCGGAACAGAGTAAAACTCAGGAAACAGAGGACACTTTTCTGTGGTGAGAAAACTTGGACAGAGCACTCAAACTTGTGGAAGGTATTTGCAAAGCCTCTGAAGACAGCTTGCTGACCAAGCTTGAGTGGAGTAACTAACATAAGACCGAATTTGGTGCCAGTTGCTCCATCCACGGGGAGACTACTCCCTTGTGACTTGTGTCTCAGCAAGTGCAACATTTCTAGCAAGTTAAAGCAAGCTAAAAGAAGAGCCTATTATTTTCTTGACTCTGGATTTTTCTTGTTTATTATGGTCACATAATATATTTGAAGAAGAATTAGCAAGTATCACTATTTTTAACTCTAAGTATTTTTCTAGGATATAATCATATTCCTCCATTAGAAAGAGATATAATGTTCTAAATCATCTATTACCCAGATGCAGAAGGTCTCTGCCACTGTGTTTTTTGAGTGGTGTGGTCCACATAGTATTTCCTGCCTGCAGGATCTTCCCTCTCCTCCCATCCTGGGGGTAGGGGCTCAGGGTTCTCCTGAATGGGGCCTGATGCACCGGTATCATTAACTGAATGGTTCACCATTGAATCCACAAGTTCCCAACCTGGCTGCATAACAAAATGGAACAGAAATTAGTTATACCTGGTGCTCTTCATGTACAGACATCTACAATAAGATGTAAACTATATACAGTGACTTCAGTGGGGTGCCAGTTTTCAATGATTTAATGGTTTCAACCAGACATAAATTTATACAATCCCAAAAGAATAATGTTCCTTGTGTAGAAACAAACAGGACCCTTTTTCAAATCTACAAACATAAGTGCTCACAAAGTTGTAATTGTTTGCGAAATCACAAAATTTATATAAATGAAAATAAATGAAATCACAGTGCAATAAAAACTCTAACAACTGTCATCTTTCATAAACAGTCATCTCTTATTAAGCCAGTCACTAGTTTTCCTTTGGTCATTGCTTCCTAGTCTTCCCTGCACATATTTAATCATGCTTGTTCAGTCAATCATGCATGAATGACAATTATAGCTAGAACTGCTTAAGAGAAAATAGAAAAGGAGCAGGCATATATTGACACAAGATCAAAACCCTATAATAAGACATGATGGAGAAGGAAAGACATCATGTATCAGCTACTGCGGAATCAGCTGCTATTAAACGTCACAGACATAAGAAAGAGCAAATGATTAAAAATCAGTGGTGAATCCAGAGAGGTTTGGCAGATGGGGAGAGAGGAGAGGGGTGTTGGTTCTGACTGACACATTTCCAGTTCAAAATAATAGTACACTTTTCAGTCAAAAAGAAAAAGCTAGCCATTTAGGCAGAATGAAGCACCTCTTCTCAAACCGAACCAAAGGTATAAAGAAGAGGTTCCAGTGGGCTTGATATCACTCACCTGGTTTACATAATTAATAGTATTCACACACCATCCCCTTTGTTTGTACCTCTCTACCAATTTTAAAAATCAAATTCATAGATATAAAAATTGCACAAAACTTAGTCAATTCATTCATCAAGGCATAATTTCTAACTTGATTGTCACTAGGGAGTCCATCACACTGTCAACTTATTTACTTTATGACTTTATAGACTTTATGGCTAGTAGAACAAATGACGATGCAGAAAGATTGGAATTTCATTCAAAGTCGTATCAATACGTATTAATACAAAAGATCCATTTTGAGTGAGTCCACCTTTTGTTTGGCTAGAAAAGTAAACAGGCTTAACATTAAGCTTAATCTAATAATACATTGACCTTAATCTAGGGACTGGACAGACATACAGACAGATGAACACACAGATGCCAAAATGATCGCTATTATGAGCTTACACCAAGTTGTGCTTCAAAATAAAACTGAAAAAATAATTTGGTTAAACAAGTCTTAAAGTTATGCTGTGGAAAGTTAGAGATATGGAATCTGGGGTCACACTTCTTGCAAGTGATGAGAGAAAGAAAGCTGATCAAACTAGTCCAAACAGTATTTGTCATGAAGATATTTTTAAAGGCATAGTGGTAAATCTATCAATTCAATAATCTCGCTGCCAAATGGTACATTTTACCATAAATAGGCATAAAAGTAAAGAATACAGTTGGTTTTTAGAAATGTTGGAAAAGACCATTAACTTTTATTAAATATTGGTTAACTTGGCCACAAAAGTCATTATTGTAACATGAAAAAAATTGTCAAAGGCATGACTGAGCAATATTAATAAAAGTTAAGTGGGGCTAAGAAAGTTTAAGGGGGGGAGGGGCAGGGGCAGTACAGCTAACAGTCGAAAGGTTCTGATGCAAGTTTTATGCCAAGAAGAGAACACTGACAAGGTTTTTCTGTATAAAAATGTATTAAAAAATTGCTGGCTAAAATCCACTGAATCCCAGCAAAGCTGCCATCTGGAAACCAAACCGTCAACAGATGAATTGATGAACTTTATTATTATATGCTTCTGATCTTGTAGAGCAGGTTGTAATGAGAACTGTGCATGCAAGTTAAAGCATGAGATTAGAAAATATATCTTTTGTTTAAGGTCAAATATAGTCAATGTTGAAATGGTATGAACAATCTATGCCTGATTTGGACATACTATCTAAGCTCAGGCAGGCAACTGAGACCATTTCAAATGATGATACAGTGCTAACATGGAACCAGCCTAAAACTGTGTATAAGGTCATGGGCATGATTGGCTGTTGCCCGACAGTACTGTGGTATAATGACTGTGTCAGGCATTGTCTGTGGCATATTACCAATTGGTTGTAGAGACAATAATCTTTAAAACTCTATGCTGCTTTAAAGAAACAAAACTGAAGAGACAATCAGATCTCACTGTAATCTCAAATTAGTCTATGAAATGCTACATAAAATGATGACATAATAATATAGACAGTGTTCAGAAGGGAATATTTCCCTTTTTCTTCTATCAAAACCAAGAAGCTCCTCACATCCACTTCCTTTACCATCCAACAAGTTAGCACTGACATCATCTGGTCTACACTGAAGGGATAAGTTAAAGTAATTTGCTGCTGTTTCTTAATAACCTTTATTCTGTTTTATTCAAGGTATTATTGGTTTGCAAAAGAAGGTAAAGACTCTGATGATTTATTTCATACAGCTATGTATTTGCCCCTGCTTTTCAAAGTAATATTACATTATACATTCAAAACTGAAAGAGTAATAGATGCAGTTTTTCGTAGTATTATGAGTATGATGCACAAATTTTAGAAAGTTTGAAGTCATTTTTTAACCAAAAAGCTGTGCTGGACCTTTTGGCACACTCTTATTGTAACAAATGGTACAATTAATTTTTTTTTACATAAATTTATGTGTATACAAGAAGACTTTATAGAAGAGAGCCTTGTATACTTGTACATCATTCATGGAAACATGCAACACAGTTTGCTTGTTTGTTGGTCGGTTGGTTGTGTGGATTTAACACCACTGTTCAGCACATCATAGGCTGTACATGGCAGCCATTATATCTGGTGGAGGAAGAACCACTGACACACAGGAAGCTACTGGCAAGCTTTCTTACAGTTGAGGCTCAAACACACCCAGACAGATGTGAGAAGTCAGTGATCTGTAAAGGTGAGTGTTCAGACCACTCAGTTACTTGGGGAAAACAACAGTTTGTAACAGACTGGAAAATGTTTCTGCAAAAATGTACAAAAGAGCAAGAACAAAAAAACCTAATAGATTAATACTAGACACACAAGCACACACAAATATTGAAACTGATTTTGTCATCTTTCTTTTCAGATTGTTGTTTTGTTGCATGATGTAATCATTACTAATCAAAGTACTGTGTGCAATAGTTTTTTAAAATAATAAGCGAATGCATACGTATGACCTAGTGATTAGTGATTACAAATTTTCTCACCTTCCTGTGATTATACTGTCTAACAAGACCTTTAACTGGTGGAATAAAAGTCTGTCCCAACTGGGGTGATAGCCAGTTGCAGACACATTATTTCGAGAATAATTCAAATAAATTATATACTTGCTGACAAGTCAAGTCAAACAGAAAACAAAAAAGATCCAGATCTGCCATAGCATAATGCACCTGCAGATCAGGGTCTATCTTCTTTGTTCTACTGATTACTCATAAAAATTGCACAGACCCAGATCTGCAAATGCATTATATGACAGCAGGTCTGGGTCTGGGCAGTTTGCTGTTGGACTCGTCTTTTAGGCAAGTAATACAGAACAGATATGGATGGTCCTTTTGATGCTCTAATGGGTATGGAAATGTGTCCATGTTTTAACTTCTAAGTAATATCGTAACATCTACAGATTCATTTTTAAAAAGACAGGTTTGACAATTCTGCCATTCTGAATTTGACTCCTGCAAGACTTAGCCAATAAAATACTTTGTGAACAGATATAATAGAAAATGACAATGCATATCAGTAGATCTGAAAATCATTGCTGAATTTTTTACTAACCTCCTTCCAAGATGAGAAAACATTCTTACAGAAAAAAATCTTTAATCAAATACCTACTGAGTGTTCACAGAATGGTGAAAATTATGCATTCTTCAGAAACATTGCCTTTTTCCCAATATACTGAATTTAGAGAACCAATCTATCATTTATGGGTGAGGGCAAAAGTGGACAATTGCTTGTATTTTTTACACCAGCACTGCTATTAAATACTGCAAGTATACATATTGATATGACAACACAGTAAATTTCACAGGCAGTAATGTTTCCTAAGTTAGCCTGCAGAGATAATCATTCCTGATAATTTATACAGCATCTGTTCTTGGCACACTGAATCATTTTTAATGAAAACAGTCATCCAAAGACCTGCTTTCTACAGTCACCTTTACAGCTGAAGAACTATCCAGTAGATGTAAGGAATTCTGCATCTAGAGTTGATTTCTAAGTCTGCAGCTAACATATTCATGATGTAGGCCATTGGTACAAGCTGAATGCCACAAAAAGGAGTAGTAAGTAAATACTGAACAGTAATTAATGCAAGCATACATTAATATGTACCTCCTCAGGTGGGGCTGTGGCTGTGTCAGCTGTACTGTTTGACTCCTCTTGTGTTGGAACATAAGCCAGGTATAACCATAACTTTCCTTTCACTCGCGATTTATGGCTGGAAATCAACAAAATATATATATTTTATATATATATATATATATATATATATATATATATATATATATATATATATATATATATATATATATGTATATATGTATGTATGTATGTATATAACAAGCCTCTATGGATCAATGTATTGATATAGTCCAACATGCACTCATGTCATGCCATAATTTTTCCAACTAATATCAATATTCGCAACCATAATTCTTCATCAATTTCCAGTGTAATAACTTACAGCTGATCTGTGTAACTGACAATGTATTAATTATGAGTCTTTCAAAATGATAACTGGTTGTTTTGGGTTTTTTTCAAACAGCTATACAGAAGTCATGCTCTTGAATGGCCCCTATGACCCACAATCAACCAATTTTGACAACCGTAATCCCCTTGGCACCTATGATTGTGTGCTCCAAACTACACCTCAAAGATGGCCACCCCATTAATGCAGCCAGCAGATTAATTCAAAATGTTAAACTTACCTTTCATAGCAGACACATATTTATGGGTTAAAATTTCCCAGATATTTGTTGATTTATAAGTTCCAAATGATGACATTTGTTCAACATGCTGCTCAATAACCCAAACTTTAAAACATGCAACAACATAAGCAATCAAATAATCCATACTTCTGTGCATTCCTCAGACATCAAGCTTTGTCATATTGATAATCACTGGCTATTACTACTGCCAATAATTGTCATAATTATGAATGCTAACAGCTGAGAAGAGCAGCATCGTTCAATACAAGTTTGATTGACAAAACTAGCATTGCACATTGAAAAAGAAAAAGTACAAGACAAAGAACCAGACTATAACAAGTCAAATCATGTGATAAGATCAGTTCTTTTGTAAACAATGAAAACTTCATTCAGAAGATGCAAATTAGTTTGACAGTGGTATAGTTACTAATGATGAAGCAAGTTGTTACAAAAAATGCAAAATGTGAATCAGGAAAATTTCTCAGTTTAGAAGAAAAGTGAAGTACAGTCAAACCCACCATATTAGTTATCCTTATATAGTGGTCACTTGGTTTCAATGGCCATTCACATTTTTCCCCTATGGAATCTCCTCTATAAATGTTATGCATTAAATAGTCACCTGTAGCAGTGAATGACCAAATGTTTAATTACCAACCAGTGGCTTCTTATTACTTTAAGTGGTCACTCAAGCATACTGACCATGCAAGCAACCCACTTTTTAAGGTCTGAATCCCATGCCACATACGAGTTTGTGTTTAAAAGTACCCCTCTAGTATGGCCATCTCTCTAATGTGACAGCCAGTATATTAGTGCAAAAACTGTCTTAAAAGCAACCACATAATGGGGTTTACAGATAGAAATCTCGTGATTATTTATCGATTTCTAAATATAACCCATTAACATTTGTTCCAACCAATGGAGTACCCAACATTAATCCATACGAAGTGGGAAGTAATCAGATTATCCTTACTGCTATGTGTTCTACAGATTGTGTTACTTTGATAATTAATGGCTGTCATTATCACTGATAATTATCAAGATGACAAAAGCTAATCACTGAGAAGCACATTACCATTCAGGATGGCATACGATCAACATCAAGTAAAAATGGTTTGTCATCCCAAGTGGCTTCACTCTCATAAATTATGAAATGTATTTAAAATGGAATCAGAATAAAACCAGTTGCTTACGTAACAAGCTCACTTCCTTTGTAAACACTGAGCATTTTAGGTAATAACTCTGAGTTCTAGATCAGCAGGATATATGCATAATTCAGTTCTCCAAGTACTTCTAAAACAGGATAACCAACAAAAATTTTTTAGTAGCGATTTAAAATGTTTGATCACCAAGCTCTAATAATTTGGTTGCTTTAAATCAGCGGTTCCCAAATAGAGTCACAGGGGGTCATCAGCAAGGTCACGAAGGGTCATCAGAAGATATCATAAACCTGTGGGTTGCAGCAAAAAAAGGTTGAGAACCACTGCCTTTGATAATGAGAGCAAAAATCTACCAAGTGGGGAATCCGTAGAAGATGAAAAACAAAAAGAAAAGGTTTTAGATGAAGCAAATTAAAGGGTAATTATATATAGGCATAAAGGTGCTTTTAATAGAATGTCAGCAGCAATCATCTGTTGTAACCTCAGGGTGCCTTAAAATTCATCATTTGGAGTTCTCTAAACCATCTATCAACATATTGCCCGGTCTCAAATTCACTGATAAAGTACCTTAGCCTTCATTTTCTTCTGATGATAGTTTACATTAATAAAGATTAAGCCACATCAGTGTTTACTGGACTTAAAGTAATATTACTGCTGACTAAATTTTCCGTATTTGTCTTCATGTCTGCATTTTTCAGGATCTGCACCATTGACTGAGGCTTATTTCAAAGATAATGTATTAGACTGGTCACTTTACAAAGACTATAAGCCACACTAATCATATATAAAGATGGGAACATAATGTTGGAACCTGAAGTCTCATAAACAAAAAGGGATTATGCTGTAAATTAAGGAACAGCCAATGTTTCTTCTATGGCACATTCTATCAATATACGCACTGTGACCTGGACAAGCTCCGTACATGTCTCAAATAATGATACTTGATTGCTATGAAAACAATCATAATTAGATCCATATAATCAAGCACCCTGTGAGTTAGTCTTGCTCTCTAAGATGCTTGACAAATTCTAAAATGGATGCATGATAACTGTTTTCTTGATTACAACTTTCATCTGATATTATAAATTGCCATGCATGATGTACAAAAATACACAAATGAAATTTACACACACACAGACACACACAAACATGCATAGATACACACACAATTAGATCTAAACCATGAAGTAAAATAGCTCATTTATAAAGAACATTTCTGGACTTTACAGTAATGATCTTGCAGTGCTGATTTACCTTCTAGGTCTGAGGATGTAATCCTTGGCAGCTATATCCCTTCCCTGTCTTTCCAATGAAATACCAGTGTGGCTAAGGGGGATCTCGACTAGGCCCAGGAAATCATCTCGAGTCTGAAGGCAGGCAAAATACATGTAATTTCTTGTATATACATTTTAGGAAAATTTACATTTTCATCTGTTGTTGTTGTTGTTGTAGGGCTTAACGCCATTTTTCAGCACACGATAGGCTATACATGGCGGCCAGTATTAATGGTGGAGGAAGAAACCGGGAAATCCCCGGAAAGAACCACCAACCCGAGAAGCTAATGGCAAGCTTTCTCACATATCCACATTCGCCGAATCCGAGACTCAAACCCACACAGACAGAGGTGAGATGGCAGTGATCCGTAACAGAGAGCGCTTTAGACCACTCGGCCACTCAGGGCCCCATATTTTCATCTGTATGTTAATTCATGGATTAATAATGGGGTAATACCAACAGAACATTTTTGTTGTGTCATTAAATTCATGCTTTTGTAGCAATAATGAAATACACAAAAAACTGAATTGACAGTAAAATAAAAGATGGTTTTTGAAACCTAATTCTAAAGTATGTTTACTGATCTAAACTAAAATATTAAATGTTGTTCTAAACTTTAATATTAAAGTGGTTTATTCATGCCAGATTGTTGGTAATCTGCACAAAAATTCTACATAAAAATGGTTGATTGCTACGGACTTTTACATTGTACAAATGACACTAAATTGGGTCAACAAAAGCAGATGTTGGGTCTAATCATTACAAGTGCAGGGGGTAGTTCAAATTTTTTTCCAATATGCAGCACTTTAATCATGACATAATAGCAAGACATTCGATCCTGTTTACACAAAATCACATGTTTTGGTTGGACTCATCTAAAAATGTCTACTGATTTTATACTGATTTAGTTGGATGAATAGGTAGAGCAAAATATCCTAAGACCACACTGTAAGATACTCAGGAATAAGTTTACAGCTGGCCTGAGATTACAGGATATAAGTGTATATGCTCTTTACGAGAGAATTTTCGAATATCAATAGAATGGGAAACCAATAACAGACAGGTGTACATAATTGAATATCATATATGCATAAGGAATTTTTAAGTTGTTAGTCCAAATTTGTAATCATACTACTCCTGATGTAAGCACTGTATATGATACTTGATTTGATCAATAATAACTATGCTACATGTTCAAATTCCAAATATTCTGTATGAAGCCCTCAATGAAAGCACTCACTAAAATTCAGTTATATAATTGAGTTATATAATTAAAAAATGTGCCCTGATTTAGGCTTATGTCAAAAAGGCCGGATTATCATCTTGATGATTACGACCCAGTCTGGTAGAGTAAGTTTGTATCTTGCGTGTTTTGTGGTGTTCACAAAATACCACAATGAATTTTAAAAAGTGCAACTGCTCGAAATCTGGGGGTAAAATACCCAATTTATTACATTCTTATCCTGTGCTATGAAATAATCTGATAAATGCAACACTGCAAACAAATTAAAGATGCAATAAAAATCAGAAATTGTGGAGAAATTTATAATTAACAAATTATGCAGAAATTTCCACGTACAGTATGTCACTGAGAATGCACAGATTAATGTCATTAACTTCTGGTAAAAGAAGTAGAGAACTAAAGTCAAAATCACTTACTATGCGGTTAGAATCAAAAACCTCAAACAGGAGAACATTGTCCATTGGATTAACCTGTCAAAAGAAATGTGGTGTCAAAATATATAAACAATATTTATATTTTCTTCATGGGGTCAACATTACAGCTAAACTCATAAAAGTTATTCTTTAGAAAAAATACTGGTGAATGAAAAATTAGAGGCAATCTGTTAAATTCAAGCATTAAAATACAGCAAATGATAGATGTTTTTATTGTATTTTATATATATATATATAAGAGAAAGAGAGAGAAACAGATTATTTGCTATCATAATGCCAGGTTTCTGAGGAAGAAGGTGTAACAATATACATTCATATTCAGGCCAGGATTCTCACAACAAATTAAATAAATTCTTAAATTACTTTTCACCATATATTGTTTGTAACAAAGTATTGTAATTATTACATCCTAAAACTGGACCAATTTCATAGCAATATTGTAAGTTCTTGACAGAGCTGGAGCTAATATGGAAAGTACATTTGTTAAACTAATTCATGATACAAGTTGTAGAAAAAAAGCACAAATATAATTTTTGACAGTTTTCTGTATTTTGTAAATAGTCTTGGCATCAAAATGCTGCATCTTGGAATCTTATGGGATGCTGGCAGCAACTGGAAATACAATGTACACTGTCTACATTAAGTGGTAATCTAAAAAAAAAATGTTTATATACCCATTTACAACAGTCAGGTATCATATAAAACAAGTTTTTGTTCATTGGGAGATGAAAGAGATGTATGTCTACTTGCCAGTTACATCTGTATAAACAAACATTTTGTATCCTATTTTTGCTCAATAAATATAGGATCTAGTATCAACTGTTATAAATTGGTGATCAATTTAAATTTCTAAGGTGTTCTGTGTTAAAGTCATATGGAAATGTTCATTAAAAGGGACATGACCTGTGTTGGGTCTGCAGATGTGCATTGCGATTTCAGAATTAAAATCTATTCCCTGGAGAATCGAGGTGAAGATATGTGTGGACACTTTTGATGGTGAGGGCACTGATTGACATGATTCCACACTTAAAATTTTGCTTCCATTTCTCCCTTTACAAATAGACAAGATAAATTTTTTCTTGAAAAGTCAAAATTTCTGGAAATTTAGAATTCTGTTGGATTTTTTAAAAACAGTCAATTTATCATAAAATATTTTTAAGCACAAGCTGTTTGACATTTCCTAAATTCAATATATATAATGTTTATACTCTCTTATAAGTGAATCCAACTGCAAATAACACAGACCTCCATCTGCCATCATATAATATGCTGGCAGACCAGGGTCTATGTTGTCTGCTTTAGTGATTGCTCTTAATAAACTGCATAGATTCATATCTGCCATCACATTATGCAATGGCAGATCTGGGTCTATGCAGTTAGCAACTGAAATTGACTCATATGCAAGTATATATAATATCGTAGCTTTGAGGGATTACTATTGACAAACTTACCCGAAAGAGAAATTCTTCATTCCATTTTGGATTCAATGTCTGAAAAGTATAAACATCAAAAAGGTATAATATTCGCAAACGTTCTTTCTTTGCTACTGAACTTCTTTAGATAGTGAGTAAACTTGTACTATTGCCAGAATAATCTATCTGGATTGTAAAAATTTTAATCAGAATAATTTCCATAATGTTTCCAATCAAACCTTGTCTCATGGATCAAGTCAACACAGGTCTGAAAATTCAGTTTTCAAACGTGGGTGATTTAATGTTTATGTAAACAAGAAATTTCAGCTGAAAACTTTATGTGAGTAAAAATTTAGTCTTGTCACATTTCAAAAGTGATTTCAGACTTGTGTACATGTACTAAATAAGCATGTTTATATACAGCTGTAATAACATTGTGTCCTGTAATAAATACAAACCCCCACAGAACTGTTTTATAACAAGATGGCAAAAAGAAAGAGTTCAATACAGCATAGGAATATGTCATGGTCGTAAGGCTAAGATGTATTCATATGCCATATTCATGCAATGTATCTAACAAACCCTTTCCCTACACTCAGAACAAAACACAAATGCTGGTTTTATATCTATTATATACACCATATTTTTAACACTTCTGATGTACCTATAGTTATTCATTGTGAATATAATTCAAAGCAAATTGAAATCAATAAAAGCAAATTTGCTGCATATTATACTGATGTGCAGATGACAATGAAAACAAAATAATTCTATTCTGGATGTGCAATATTGAAATATAGACTGAACAGTATTAAACACCAAATGAAAACATGGACTACATATCATTAAACAACAGAACATGGACTGAATTAATTAAAAACCAGACCAATCATGGACTAAAGTGTATTAAACACCAGAACATGGACTGAAAAGTATTAAGCACCAGAACATGGACTGAACAGTATTAAACACCAGAACATGGACTGAACAGTATTAAACACCTGAGACAAATATGAACTGAACAGCATTAAACACCAAACAAACATGTCAGGTTAAATGGGTATAATATTAGTGCTTTGTACCTTCAATATCTGATGACTATCTGACGTACAAGTATCCGTATTTGCATAAGCAGTATAACTGTGACACTTGTTACATGTGCAAACAATGTCCACACCTTTTTTTCAGATGACTCCTTATTTTACTTATGAAAATAAATATTTACGGTTTGAGAGAACTAGACGTATCATTAGATCTATTAAAACCTATAAACCGAAATACTACATTTCTGATTTTTAACCTGAGGAGTTTTTTCTTCTTGTTCTTGTCTGCATTAGTGGACCAAGAGAAGATAGCATTAACAATAGAGGCAGCAATAATCATAAATTTCTGTGAAAATTTTGGTTAAAGCTTTAGGTATTAATGGTATTTCCACATCCTGGGCATTGTTGGATGACATCTATACCCCAACTCTAGGCCCCCATGTATGTAAAGACTCCTACTTTATCCTTGAGGTTGAGTTTCTATTATCCCATAACCTCAAATTCTAACTGCTTATGCTAGCACCCTATGGTTAAGCACTATCAATTTATATATGCTGCACTTTGTTTCCATGGTAACAAAAATAGTCCTGAATGCAGAAAATTAAAAGTATAAAAAGGCACCGCTAAAGCAATTTGCTTGCAAGGCTGCAATGTTTACTAACATTTTTAAATATGTTGACAAGTTCCAATAACCAAAATGCTGTTTAATCAAACTAAATAGAAATTCAACCTTTTCCTCTATCTACCTGCTTAGCTTACTGAATGGCTGACAGCATTTATAATGATCATGCAGTACCTCACTCAACTTTCCATTGCTTCATTTGCTGTGTTTTACCACCAATTATGACAGGATTCAGTCTGTATATCCTTGTTGATAACATCAAACAGTTTCAGTAACACATCCAAAAGATTGTCATTATATTGTTACATATATAAGTACATTGTACATGATTAAACAAGAGTCCCTAAGACATATGCTCTACTCTCTGTAAAGAATTTGCACAAATTCAAGATGAGAATATCTCTTCTTTTTAACTGCTGAATGTTGACACAACAAGTATCTCTGATATTCTTGAGCACTACAATAATCTGATGTAAGCACTGTGTACGATGCCACATTCAATCAATAATAACTTTGCTACATGTTCAAATTCCAATTATTCTCTGCATGTTTGAAATGACAGTACAAGCCCTCAGTGAAAGCACTCACTTGAATTGATTTATATAATTTTTTAAAAAATTATGGCTGCCATACTGGATCTAATAAGATTGGCACTATTTTCATGCAGACCAAACAAGACACCAGGAGAAGACTTTTGGTGAATTCTCCAAGTAAATACAACCATCCATGACAAGATTTTTAATATGTTTATTATGGTAGCCATAGCTGAGGTCGGATCAACACCATTTTCAATCAGAACCAATTATATATCATAATTTGCCTTCTGGTGAAACTCCATGTCAATATGACTTCCATTTAGGAGCAACAAGATTTTCAAGACAACTTCCAAGGTGGTCATACTGGATGTCAGATTGGCACCATTTTCATTTGGTACACACTAGACAGCATAGGAAGTCTCCTGGTGAAAACCCAAACCCAAAGCTGCTTTATTTTCAAAAAAAGGATGAGGAGCAGTAAAATTATAAAGATGGCTGTTGCGATGGCTGTATTGGAATTGTCCAAGTGGCATCATCTTCATTTAGGACCAGCTAGACATCATAAGTCTAGTAAGAAACACATACCGAAATGACTTTCTGTTCAGGACAAGTAATAATAAGTTGGGCACTGTGGCATCCAAGTTGGATGTTGGAGCAGGGCCATTTTCGTTTAGGACCCACTAGACCCTGCAGTTGAACATGTGTTTGTTTCATGGCAGTCCTAAAAGTGGTGCAATAACAAACTTGTGCAAACAGATGGGCATTTCACAATGGACAATAGAACATCCCATAAAATTCAAAAATATAACTGGATGTATTACTTGGACATGCACTTTTAAGTAACTGAAGTGAATAAGAAACTGTAGTGGCTTACAAACTTGAAATGGCATTTCTTTGAAATAAAATGGAACTAATCAAAGGCTCTGCTAATGAACATGTTGTTGAAGGCAAATACAAGTTCAAAAATTCTAACCAGCATTTTAAGTCAACCTGGTGCAATGTCGAGTAAGAGGCACCATAAATAATTCTTGTCTAGCTTTAATTTCCCATCCAGTTTCAATGTGAGCATTAAAAAAAAAAAAAATGTACATACTTAAAGGTCACTGGCCACATATATTGTACAAACATATGATATTATTATAGTCATAAAAAAACTGCATTTGTTATGCATGCACACTATAAAAATGTTATTTAGACTTAAAAATCAGCTCTTTTAAATGAAAAAATTATTCGGTCATCTCCATAAACAATCAGTAGTTTCCGCGTTCCAAAAACAGATATAACATACATTTATCTGTTCTATTCAGCCTAGCCATTCAAGTGTTTAATATCCCCACGTAAATGTCTATGTGATATATCTTACGATCGTGCTTTTTGTACAGCAAATATGGTGCACTGTGTTGCACATGGATGTAACCAAAAGAGTGATGATAGGACAAAAGGCTTCTTTCTTTTTCTGAAAGACCCTGTTTACCTGAAAAATAGTGGATTGAAGCTGCGGGATCAAATAGAGTGAGGGATGGGAAAGTTAAACCATTTATGCCGGATTATCGTCAATCTGGCTCAAACACAATTCGGCCCAACTTCGGCCGAAATTAAGACAATTCATTCCAATTTTAAAGACAATTCAGCCCAACTCGAAAAATAATTCAGCCCAACTTAACAATAGTTTTAACAAGCTCTTTTACTTAAAACAGCCAGTAGATACTATGCAAGAGAGATATATATATATATATATATATATATATATATATATATATATATATATATATATATATGTGTGTGTGTGTGTGTGTGTGTAAAATTTAAGTAGGACAAAATGTTTTTGACAATTTTTATAGGTTGTAAAATAGAAAAGGTTTAGGAAAAGACTGAATAATTTAAACAAACTAAACTATCTTGATATTCTTTAAAAGAAAATAATCATACTCTGAAAAGAACATATATAAGGGAAAACACAAACTGACATATCTTGCTCATTCTAATTAAAATATTTATATACATTTATTTTTATGCTAAAAAAAAAAATATGCATCTGCACAACGACATTCTCAATTTAAGTCTTCTGGTCAAATTATCAATACTGATTTATAAAACAATAATTAACAGATAATATTCTACAGAATATGTATACATTTTTCTAAGAGTAGCGTACATGAGATATTATAACAAATATATTTAATTTTAGGCTTCAGGTTGTAACACTGCTGCATATAATACACACTCAATTGCACATATGAGAGAGAGAGAGAGAGAGAATAATGCTGAGCATTTTGTCAGTGTTTAGTTGCTGCGAGTATAACTACTTTTAATCATGTAATGCAAATCGAGTAATTATTATTTCTTCTTTACACTTGATAATTTTTTTATTCTGTTTGTGCGAGTATAACTACTTTTAATCATATAATCTGATGTAAAAAGAAAAATCTTGGGAGTATGGCCGGTGAACTTTAAAGAAAAGAATGAACAGAAAAAATCCTAGTAAACAATCCTCTTAAGCAGAGATGTGGAAATGTATCATTTATAATAGTAGTTCCTGCATCAGTGACAGCCACATGTACATTTATTAACTTGTTTAGTGATTTTGTAAATGTTACAGCAGTGAACTAAACTAAGACATTTACACATATAAATGCTACAGTCTTATTTGCTTGATGTCATATAAGTTTTATAGAGATTCCTTTAATCATCTGAGAGTTGTGCTCTAGAAAAGAAAATGTTTATGGATGGAAAGAGATGTACATAGACGGACTGACCATATCCTATATGCAAATTAAATGACAAAAGCTGCATACAAGTTCTGATCACAAGCCATTGGTCTGACTTGTACACATCAGGTGTCACCAGATCTCATATTCTAAAAACTTTTGAGCAAGAAACTCAAGCTTTGAAACAGCAAGGCCCACAACTCTGTCAAATTATATACCAAAACATTTATATCTGAGCCCATAAGAAATTTTGTTGTTGGATTAAGGCCATTTTTCAACATATGATACAAGGTGGACAGTATATCTGGTGGAGAAAGAAACTGGGAAAACTCCAGAAACAAAAAATCACCTACCCATGGGAAGCTACTGGGAAGCTTTCTCACATACCGACTTTAGCTGAGCCCAAGGTTTGAAGCCATTCAGAAGGAGGTGACATAACAGTGATATATACAGTGGTCCCCTCTTGAACAGCCCCCCCGACCAGCGGCCACCTGCTCCCTACGGCCAGAATCCGTCGGCATCGACGAGTTTGTGTTCAAAAGTACCCATCACGAAAGGCCACCCCACTAACGCGACCAGCATATTAGTGCAAAAATATCAAATTTGCCCCTCACAAGTGGCCGCATTCTATTTTGTAATATGTATCCAGAACCAATATTTTATTCATAACGTGTGTTAAGTAATCCAATTTCTGTTTCCCGATGTCAGGTTTTCATTACTGAAAGAAGTGTTGACTAAAGTACATGTACCACTAAGGTTAATATTATATCATTTATGCCTCACGAGAAGCCACATTTATTCCATAAAGCCAAGAAAGACTCAAATTTTAATCCATACAAAAAGATAAGTACATATAATCCGATTAGACTTACTGCTGTGTTATCATGAGATGTCCGGTATGGTCGCTCTGATAATTGTTAAGATTACAATTACTGAATAGTAGTAACAGCTGAGAAGTGGCGGAATTGATGTACAATACACAAGTCAGCAGGAAAATGGTTTGATAGCCTTTATGGCTTCCCTTAGTAGATGTTGAGCTTCTTCACTTTCATAATTAGTGGCTATTACTACTGACAATAATTGTCAAGATTACAAATCCTAATGGCCGCGAGGTTCTATTGCTCAGGTCAAATCTGCGTACATATCGAAGCCGTTTTGGCTTCTCTCACTTAGATCACTTAGTGTAAAGAAATGTAAAAACAATAAAGTACCAGACTGCGACTAATGAATCACGTGAAAAGATCGCTGCCTCTAAAAACACATGGCATTTTGTTTAAATGCAGAAAAATTGTTTTATCAGTCTTGTAGTTGGCAACATTGATGATTACAACCGGACGTAATTGTCACGATCATAACAGGGTCAGCACAGGCTAAAAATAGATTTTGTGCAGACACACATACAGAGAAATTAACCTTTAACAAAACAGGGTACCAGACAATGCCTGAAAAATCACGTGACAACATATTTATCACTTCCTTTAAGAAGAAGGCATTTTGTCCACTCTTCAAAAGTTTCATCTGCATAAGGTGGCGCTCTACAGTTTCGTATTTTGCATAGGGTTAGAATTTTAAAGAAAAAGAATTCCCCAGGGTTTCCTCACTAGTTATACTGGTTATTTATAAAAGACCTTGTATATCTTAGGTATTGTTCAAAGAACCTCTAATTCCCTTTATTTTGGTGTATGATTGATGGGTGTAATATGGATTATAGAGTATATTGCTTGGCCTTACTCCAGATGTACACCTTTCAAAAAAGTGCTAGCTCCACTTGGTCATTTTCACTTCCTGAACTTGGGAGGTAAATTGTAAAAAAAAGAGCCAATAACTTTTTTTACATTTTACATATTTGGTAATTCATTCATTGCACTTTCAGAAGCTGGTATTGTCTAGTCTGGCAAAATTCATTTTCCCTATTTTAATAGGTGCTAAGGATAGTCTACTTTAGACAAATTCAGGCTAATTTTTTGGAGCACAAGGGAGCAGTCATTTTAGTTAGCAGTGTGCTAAGATCATTTACAATTTCCAAAAGTACAATATCCAAAGAAATGTCAGCCACATTACATCAAAGTAGCATAGAGGTATGCCAACATTCTCTCCAATGTGCATGTTTTAAATGCAAACAACTTCACCTTACATATGTCACTCTCTCAAAAGTACATAATAACTGAGTGCACCCTAATTAAATCACATACAGTTAGCAACATTCGAATAAATCATTACCAAACATTAACAAGTCATCACGTAAACGGAGACGATTATTTTAGAAAAAAAGTGGGTTATTCTACTTGACGACATCGGGTGAGGTGGGGAGAGGGGACTTGCCAAACAAATTTAGGTTCAAAAGACTTGAATAAAACAATTTTATGTTGAAAAGACTCAAATAAACAACATCGTAACCAATAAGGAGGACATTCAGGCAGCAGTGGGAAAATGGAGCAAATGGAAAGAGAATTATGTATGTACCAAGATTTAAATGACGTTTTTGAATGGTTTTGCAATGTGCATGACAACAACACCCACTCGCATATTACGTTTACACCAAGAATAAGAACTATTAATGCATATTCAGTTGAAATAAGGCTATTATTATAACAAGAAGAACCTTTTAATAATTATTGTTACTTTTAAATGAAGATATTAAATGAAGATATTAAATGCTTTGAAGAATGTAGGTTTCTTACTACATACATTACATACACTTCTCACAAAAAATTTGGTCCCCCTCTGGAAAGGCCACTTTCCCAGTGCAGAAGGGGTGGCCGTATAAGAAGGGGACCACTGTAATATTCAAAGTAACAACGCTGCTCACTCTATCAAATAAAGTATCAAGTAAAGACATTCATTGGTTTTTGATTGTAAAAATAATTAGTGTGCAGAATAGCAGCAAAATTCGAAGTATTGAAGGTGAAGTTTGTTACTTGAAAGATCTGAGAATTTATCTTGCATTTGCAGACAAGGTCACCCTTGCATATCAGGACCACATTTAAAATGATCTAGGTATTCCTAATACAGAGATAAAATGGATAGATTTAAATATAAATGAGACCTACTGAACCCCATAACACGTTGAAATGGATCTGAAATATTTGGGGATATGGTGTTGACTTGGATGGATAAAATCTCCATAATTTAGGTTCTGATAGTCTAGCACTCACTGTTCAAAAAGGGCCACAACTCACTATAATTCTCACAAATTCTCAACCCCTGAACTCACTTTAGCTGCTGTATATAAATAGTACCATATCAACACTGCTGTAACCTAATAAAAACAGTTACAGTTACAAAGCAAAAACCAAAATAATGTTCAGTCTGAGATATAATGACTAAGAAGGCCTGCAACTCAAGTCAAACATGCAAGAACATTCACTGGAAAACTGCAAAAAGTCTTCTTTTTGGTATAAAAGAGCCACAACTAAATACAGCATAAAATCAATCATATTTGATGGACTCTCCAATATACAGACCTGCTTATCCAGACAGATATCTACAAGTACTTTGCCAAAGTCAAACCCATAATCCACCACTTAAATGTCAGTAGTTTCTAATTCTCACTAAGCAATACTAGTCTATGAAGTTCTGAAGTATCTCACAAAGTATCGATGTTGCTATTTCTAGCAATGCTTGCTGATGTCAATTCAATCATTAACCCATTCCAACTTCTATACTAACCTACTCTGGATGACGGTGAAATGAAGTGCTTCAGCAACAGATCTACTGAGACTAGCACAGTTTCTTTGTGGAAAAAAGGTGAGCTCACAAAATCAATACCTTCAACCAGTCTATATATTTGTGAAAATTTCAGTAGAAACTAGTGAAATTGTAGCAGGAAACATCTTTAAATATACAATAAGAAATCTCATTTTTCCTAAGCAGGTGGAAATTTTAATGAAAATGCAATTTTGGAGAAATGACAATCTATGAATCCAATATTATAAGAAATGTTATTGTTGTCTGATATTTTAAAAAGCAGATAATTTCTGAGAAATGACAGGAATCCAATACAGTAAGATGTTTTATAGTATAAATTCAAATACATGTATATCTAACATCAGGATGAGCACGATTTTATTAGGATAAAAGGAACACACTTTTATATTGTCTTTGATGTAGGTGGGGGATGTTACACTACTTAACTGGGCTTATGCCCACATTGAATACTATGCACAAATCTTTTAAAAGTATGGACAGGACTTTGCATTTTGTTCAAATATACAATGGGCTATATTATTTAATAATGTACCTCCCATGTGGATTGCAAAAAAAATTGGCAACCTTGCATTTTGTTTCTTTTCCCTGACTATATAATATTACACTCTGGCTCGATTCCCTTCACAATCTTGAGTCACTTTCAGCAGTGATAGCATAAAGTTAAAGTTTTCACAACATTTTGTAACAACCAATTTGTAAAGGAAAATATTTTATGAAGTCCTCTAAAATCCGTCTAATTTGAAAGATCTAAAAATGTTGGAATACGAGGCACGAATGTCAGTATTGACAAAGTTCCGTGACAATTTGACAAAAGTACATGTGCATACATGGAGTTTAGTAGCACATTAGCACAATACAGGCTATATTGTGACAAAAGTTTTACAAATATAAAGAACAGAAAACTAATGGAAATAAAACTCTTCCAAACAAAAAAAGCCATTATGATGTAGACCAAGATATTACAAAAAAATTATGACTCATGCACATTCCATAATGTAGTTATGGGGGGGGGGAGGGGGACTAATTCTAATGACATAAATACTTAACAGTTGCTATTACATAACTAGTACTTTTTTGGGTGGAGAATACCATGGCTGTATGATGAATCTGTCCTACCATATGGGTGAACTGTAAGATTCCTGAGCACTAGTTTGCCCCTGCCACACCCCATAGACAAATCACCCATATATATATGTACTGCCCTTCATTCTTTTTCCAGGGGATGGCCTAACTTAATGGGATATCAGTGCAGGCCTGGATGAAAGAGTCTGGCAACAGCAACTGGTAATTAGTACATCATTAAAATTAGTTTTATCCCACACACACACAAAATTTAATATCAGTAATACCATTCATGTTTCAACTGCACAGACTGTATTACAAGAATTCATCCTCTCATCAAGGTGAACCAGAAGATTCCACAACACTGGATAATCCCTTGGTCACCCAATAGACATGATGTCTATACATACTGCCCTTCATTCTTTTTCTAGGGCACGGCCTAACTCGGTACAAAATCAGTGATGGCCAGGAGAAGGGAATCTAGCAACAGCAACAGGTAAATAGTACACCATTAAAATTATATGTGTCCTCCCGCCCCACTATATTTCAATATCAGTAAGACCATACCTGTTGCAACTGCACACCAGAATTTGTCAGTTTGGTGGAATGCTAATGATCCCACGACTGACAACTGGCAAATAAAACAACCAAAGACAAGGAATATTCACCCTCATTGAAGAACAGAAAATGACTGCAGGATGGAAACCACAAGGCCACTTTCTGAGAGATGACAATTAGGCCAAAGGAGAAAATGCCTTAGCTTTGGTGAGCTAATGAGTGAAGATAAAAGTAGAAGAAAGTTCCATGAGAGTCCCAAAATGTGGTTTTCATCACATCGTCCAATGACGAATTTGTTAGATAGGCCTATGATCAACAATGACTCAAACCTCATGGGCTTTAATTTTCATCAATGAAAGGTTTGTATTTGTAAGGATCTGGTAAGCTAAAGCAACCACCTAGAAATGGTAAGAGCTGAAACATCCATTTAACTATTAATGGAGCAGAAAAGATACTTAATTCCCTTTCTTCTCACTTTAGAGGCTGCAAAATAAAAACAAAGCCCTAACTGGACATAAATGACTATCCTGATCATCCCCAGCACAGATATGACTGAGACCAGGAATCTCAATCGTGACTCAAGCAACTGATGTAAGCTGCTTTCTTTTGCTGAAAAAAGCCTGGTTGGCAAAAGAGAGAAACCAACTCATAGTTCCCACAGAACCTAACACAGCCCTGCAATAAGGACAGGGCACAAAGCTCACTCCATTGTCTTACACATGCTAAAGACAGCAAGAAAACCATCTTAAGTGTACAGTTCTCAAAGAAAGCTTCACCCAAAGGTTCACAGGGGGTTTTATTAAGAGTCCACAAGACAGAAGAAATATTCCACTTAGACAACTGAGAGTGAGACACTGGTCTCTGTAGCTAAGTCTGCTGAGTGAGAATCTGTCTTGATGGCCAGATGTTTTGAAAATTTGAGAGTGCTTCCAAACTGGAAAGAATTTTCAAGTCATGAGAACCATAAAGTTTTGGAAACAGGTCATCGAAAGACCACCTCTCTTCCTCTGCCACCATTGCCAATGGGTACGAGGGGGCAGGAGACCCATCAGCCTATTCTGTATCAAACTCATGTGCAACAATGATGACTGAAAGGATGACTTTGTCCCCATCTCTCTCCTGTGAGGACTCTATGACCCAATGTCTTTCTGGTGTCGGAGAAACTTGGGGGGAGAGAAACTTGAACTGATAACTCCTCTGGCGGAGTCAACAGATTGTCCTTTGCAGTGAATTCAGCAGGTGGGTGAGAGCGACTCTCCATCTGCCTAGATTGTTTCAGGGAAGCAGGTCCATACTCCGTCTTTTCTGATCCAACTTCAAAGACAATGTCGGTCCACAACCCGCAGCAAGCCCAGAAAGTCCATAGCTGCATGCAGGTAAAGGGCAAAAAATGGTAAAAATCAGAGAAAGCTGTAAGAAAATACTAGTGTAAAAGAGCCCATGTTCAATAACTAAGCACACAATATAAAGGTAAAAAGTGGTGTGTGACCTACTTTACAAAGGAAAAAAAATTTCAGGGTTCACAATTTAGGTAATGTGAATTACAAATATTTGCAGTGAACAATGTTATGAACCATGGCAAGTCCACAGGCCTCCATTTATGCACAGATAGGGAAATTAACAAAAGAAGAATTAAATGCAAAGCTGTACCCACTGTGTACGGGACATAGGCTAGTAACTCCGGAGAGAGCATAAATTCCATGTAACAGAGAAAAAAACTATCAGGGTATAATACAAAATTAAGAATATTCACACAAAAGTCATTTCACTTAACCCATAAAGTGAAGGCAAACCTTCAACAACGTAAACAAAGACATTACAGCCAAGCAACCAGAAAAATAATGACGGAGTGTATGTGTCTATGGGGTGTCCCAGGGGAGATCCAATGTTCTGGAATCCATATAGTTGAGTTATTTTCCACCCCGGAAAAGTACCATATATGCAACCGCAAAAGATACGGTATTACTGCTATTATAGTCATTCTTTTGACAACTGTTAGTTACAATCAGTCAAATACAGTTACAATCAGTCAAATATCACTGAGATAATCATTATTCACTTAAAGTTTATACTAATTTTTATTTCAAAATTCATAAGGAGTAGGATTATAAATGCATTGAGAGAGAGAGAGAAGGAAGGAGGAACACAGACATAAAGGTTCCATCACAAATAGAGAACATCAAAACCTTACCTTTTTCTTAACCGATGTGTGCTTTACATCTATTGTTCCTGTATCTCTATCTCCGCTGAAAAGGTTGATCCGAACATAGGGGTCACTACAAAATATGATGTATACACATTTCAAATTCTTTTATTCATGCAGGTGAATAAGTTCATATATGTCGTATTTTAACTGACTTTTGTTATGTTTTGTGGGTTTAACATCATTTTGCACCATGTGATACATGGTGGCCAGGATATTTGGTGGAAGAAGAATGCAATAGGATCCTAGGAAGAATCACCAATACACAGGAAGTTACTGGCAATCTTTCTCACAAAGGTTAACTAAGCCAGGACTTGTACCTATACAACACCCGAATAATGTCTTTTTAAAGGCCTCCCATGACTCTGAGAATGGTAACACCTGCAAGCATGATACTACAAAAAATGTATAAAAAAATGACAAAGATCACAGCACAAGATACACTGGGCTAAACAAAAAAAATTAATTTTCTGAAACAGTACAAGTGTATACCAAATGATCAGAGTACAAAAATGTCATTTTATACTAAATTTATTACAAAATTTTGGCATAACTTTGTGGTAGATTTTCAACATTAGACTGTGATCTGTCACAAAATGATATCTATAACTGACCCAACTCAGTATAAAATTAATTGCAAAAAGATAAACATGGTCTTAAAGTGAAAATATTAATATACAACAAAGGGAAATAATAGGAAAAGTTAAACAATTTCACAGAATTTTGAATACAAATCAAAGAAAATCAATCAAGACATTGTGAATAAGAATATAAGCAGAAAACCAATCTCTAATCTAACTTTCCTCTAATTAACAAAAAAAATTGTAAATATTTATTGAGAACCAACATGATGCAAGTTTGTTCCTTGATGCCACATTTTAACACTTTCCTCAGTCTGCTTATTCACGAATTGTGTAATACTGCTCAAGAAAATATCACAAATTTACGATGTGCAAATTTCATGTTGAGATTTTAAAAGTACATGTAAAGGTAATGAAAGTAAGAGAAAGTAAAACTGAAAATATTCAAAATAAGCTATTCTTATTTACTGTGGAGTTTGGGGGCTGGGGGAGCATCAATTTAACAGTAATGAATATTGACCCAAAACACCTTGATCATAAGCAAATTTTAACATAACTGTTATATAGTAATCTCTAATGAATTCATATCAATGTAAAAGAACATTGTAATGCACGATTAATCTCAGCTTGTGTATGACTGTAGAATAACATTTCATCCAGAAAATGTTAGGTGGCACTTTTTGTAAAAATTAAATGAAAGGCTTCACAAGTAACTGGCAGACAGAACCAGTCAATATATTCTTAAAGCTGAATGTTCACAAAACATTTCTGAATAACCATATGCAAGAAAATCGCAAATATCAGTATGAAATGCCACATAGTCAGAACTTGAGAAAAGTTACAAAAGACCAATATTAAAAATTGTGAATGGTGCATGTGTTTCTGTTTGTTGTAAAGTTACTTCAAAAAAATATCATAAATAGAAGTTTACTTCTAAATTCTGCATACTCAAATTATTCCCCCCCCCACCAATTTCATTCCATTTAACTCATTAACCCCTGAAGATTTTGTCATTTTCGCCTTAAAAGGGAGTATGAAATGCATTTTGGGAGTTACTTTTAAAAACATCCAAATACATCTGCCTCCAAGAGATTTGTTTAGCCGGATGTCTAGTGGAGTTAAAAATATCATTTTTATTATTTTCTACTTTGCTCATACTTGTGCAGAAGGATAACAGTTGGGAGTTCATTTTTGGGGCTTATTGGACCCATCATTTTCGTGTTCTGGACACTTTTTACTCCAAACCTCAAACCACAGGAGTCTGATGTTGTATCAATAAAGTACGATGAAATCTCTGACAACATGAAATCACCTTATTGGTACTGTAAATTAACATAAGGTGTGCAAGCGTGACCCCAGCCTCCACTTGATTCAACTTTTGTCATACTTCTTCAGAATCGCTTCAGAATTGCCAAAAGACTGAAAAGCTATACATATCCATTCAAAATACAGTAACGTACCAAAACATAACTTTCGGACAACCATTGCATGAATCTAATCCAGCGAATTAACCCTTATTTTCACCATTATGGTCACAAAGTCATTCTATATGAAGCCATCAGGCGGAAGTAGCCTATTTCACCAAATTCTACCATGCAGTAAATAAGCAAAAGTGTCTAATACTCATACCGATCACGAAGCAGAGTGTGTTATCTTTTAATACTACCAAATCCAGCATCCATCTCGGCTTTAATATTGGAAGTGTGATGACGTCATCAACTGTCATTTCTACTATCCTAACTAGAAAATTGTTCAGAAAATTGATATAAAATTATCACATGATACAATCTGAAATAAAAGGCAAGTTAAACATTTTATTTTGTGAAATTACTTTCAAAGTGTTATTCATCCCGTGGCAGATTTGGCTACTTCCACCTGATGGAGTCCTGTAGAAAGACTTTATGACTGTTATGGTGAAAATAAAGGTTAATTTGATGGATTAGATTCATGCAATGGCCATCCGAGAGTTATGCGTTGGTACATTACTGTGTTTCAATCTTTTGGTGATTCTGAAGCGATAAAAGACATGTGACAAAAGTCGAATCAAGCGGAGGCTGGGGTCACGCTTGCACTCCTTGTGTTATAGTACCAATAAGGTGATCTCATGTTGTCAGAGATTTCATTGTACTTTATTGATAAAATGTCAGACTCCTGTGCTCAAACTTATCCTAATTTCTGCAAAGGTTCACCTGTCCATGTGCAGTTCAGACCATGTGCCGTAATCTCAAGCCAAAACGTCTAAAAATCCTGACACAAAATCCAAAAACAACCAGCGATGTTTTGGCATAAAAAACTTGGGTCTCAAAAATTGTTTTTCCCTATTTATTTTGTTATGCAAGTAGAAAGTCCGGATTATTTTGCATCATTGTAGAGCTCCCTCTGTCTACATTCTGTAATACCACCAATTTTGGTATATTTTAAATTACCTTGATGCTAGAGAGCTTGATACAACCTCATGACATACAAATGTTAATTCTGCATATTCAAATTATGCATCCAAACAAATCATTCGATTTAAATCATGCCCTGCTGCCAATGGATGACAAAAAGAAAACTATCATAAAACTTCATCAATATGAACCAGATACGTCAATGGTGCAAAAAACAAAAACAAAAAGACCTGTAGGTCATGGTAAGCTCACATTCAGCTGTTCATCATTTGGTTCATGTCCTTCCTGCTACTATGTCACGTTTCTTGTTTTGAGAAGAAAATTAAAGAGGTGGGGGTGTAATGTGACAGATTCGCCACAGTAAATCCAGAGTAATTTTTCTACTTCTGCACAACGTTACGATTATGCCTGATGACAATGGATGATAAAGGAAATTCACCTGGCACCAAATACGTCCTTCTTCGCTAGATCTGTCCCTGATAACACTTTTACTCGAATTATCCGTTGTGTACCCGCCTGTCCACCCTGGAAAAAATAAACCCATAAAGATGATTAGTGACTAGGCATTTGAAGGTCTCCATATTGCATAATATACGCAATGATTATTAAAGAACAAGAATTTCAAATACTAACCGAGAATGCTGGTAAGCCATGAATGACAGAATTTGTCGCCATCAAACCAAATTCTGTTACGACTTCGTCATATATGATCTGCTCGTATTTACAATATTACAGGTTAAGCTCGGTCGATTTCCCGGATGTGTTATTCAGGTTACTTTGACATTTATCCTTATTGTAAATATTGATAAGGAAAGTACACGAGGAGTTCGATTGAACCAACAGCACCACTCCCACCTTGTCATGTGCAATGCGTGATTTCGCAACTGTAAATTGTGTTCAGATGACGTTTTTGATTATCTGCTTTTTTTACATGTTGTTTCCAATCAGGAAGTATTTAGCAATGGTGTTTAAGTTATTGAATAATAATAATAATAATAATAATAATAATAACAATCACAACAACAAGCAACAGCAACAACAACAACAATAATAATAATAAAATAAAAATCACACAACACTTTATGACGTAACTGAGACGGAACAGAAATCTCTCTCTCTCTCTCTCTCTCTCTCTCTCTCTCGTGGCCTAGTGGTTAGAGCGTCGGCCCCGGATGGGGGAGGTCGTGGGTTCGAACCCGGCCGAGTCATACCAAAGATTTATAAAAAGGGTACTAACAGCTGCCTCGCTAGGCGCTCAGCATTAAGAGGTTAGTGTTAGGTCTGGTAGGCCTGGTGTGAGGATAAAGTGACTGGTGTTGTTGTTGTTGGGTTTAACGCCATATTTCAGCACAAGATAGGCTATACATGGCGGCCATTATAAATGATGGAGGAAGAATCCGGGAAACCTAAGGAAAGAACCGCCGACCCACGAGAAGCTACAGGCAAGCTTTCTCACATACCCACACTGGCCGAACCTGAGATTCGAACCCACGCAGACAGAGGTGAGATGGCAATGATCCATAACGGTGAGTGCTTTAGACCATTCGGCCACTCGGGACCGGTAGGAATGGTAGGTCTGGTGTCAGGATAATGTGACTGGGTGGGACATCATGCTACATGTCTGTGTCATGATGCCCCAGTGCTAGACATCACTTTATACTGCCACACTGCAAACATCGTAGCGATATGACTGAAATTTTTCTAAAGCTACGTTAAAAATCTCTCTCTCTCTCTCTCTCTCTCTCTCTCTCTCTCTCTCTCTCTCTCTCAAAGCATTTATTTTCAAGTACAAATATGAATTGTTTAAATTACTTTGGTATTCATGCAATAAAAGACTGTTCTTGGTGACTTCAAAGAAATAGATTTAATGGTGATTATTGAAGTGTCGACGCTCCATTTAGCTGTCGTGGACATTGCACTTTTTACATCCTTTGAGCGGGTACGCAAAGCTTCTATTAATTATAGCATGATTTCGTTTTACATCAAGGTACGAAAGACAGTACCAGTGATGTCGGGCGCACCATTATATTTATCGTTCGTGCCTGGTACACTTTATTATACCACAATTTCTGTATAAAGTTCAGAAAGACGGTCCAACAACGAAGTAGTATTTCACTTCAGAATATAAAAGCAACCACGAAACACTAGCATAATCTAGCGTCCTCGTATAATGTTGAATGCATAAAAAAAAGATAAATACATATAAGAGGATGAGAGTGACATTTTACATGAAACATATATTCAAACCAAATGCAACATTTTTCTCTTTTGTCACGCTTGTAATTAGATACAAACTGTAAGATCCGTGCTAAGATTGAACCAATAGGAAATTAAGTTAAATGATGTTTCCCACGTTCTTTATTATAATTTTGTTAATAGTCCTTATCTCGTTGTCAACTTAATGTTCTAGACAGGAGCTTTTGCCCCTCATCCTGGTTCTAATATTGTGTCGTAGTTTTTTTATATAATGTTGTTTACTTGAGAAATTACTCATTCTTGCTTTAACATCATTAGCAGAATCAGTCTTATTGCTGTGTTCGGTTTTTCATTTTGGTGGAATTATCTATTAAATTTATTATTCACTGGAATTACAAAGCGCTCAATAATATCTTTGAACTGAAACATGAATTTGATAGTATAGTGAATTTAGAAAACGTTTGGATTATATTACTGTGATAAATTAAAAGGCACATCGCCACAATCCAGGCTACTGGCACATAGGCATATTCGAGACCACATGCAAATCAACACATTCAGTACTAGAATTTACTTGGAATACCACTGGAATTCCATTGGCACTTTGTACATTTGGATTTGTGATAGAGCTTTTATGACTATTTGAGACTTAATTTTCAATACTGTAAGTTATTTTTAAATTTTCACTTCGTTTTCTAGGGAAATAACTTATTTTTTTGTATTGTACAAAACTTACTGGTTTTCACTCTTCTCTGTTACTTAGTTTAAGACCATAGAGTCGCAACAGAAAATTGGAGGCTCGTCCTTAGGATACGAATTTCTCTTAATATTTCTGAAAACATAATTTTTCAAATTTTTATTCACTTTGTATGGGAATTTTTAGTCCCTGTTATTGTGATCTCACATACGTTAGACAGTGTTAGTGAAAACAAACAAGCTTTCACACTGACATCTAATGTGGAGGACTTTACTTTAAATCCAACCAAGGAACAGTTAAAGTCCTTCAAAAGAATGAATTGTTCCAGCTTACCAGACAATAGATCTTTCTGATACGAAGGCTTCTCTAACGAAACAAGAAATAAAAAATATATTGGTCCAATATTCCCTGTGTTAATTACTGTTGCATTTACTTCCAGCGCAGTGCACAAGTAATTTGGACATTGTCAATTACAATGGTTTAGCTGCATTAATGTAAAGACACTCTCCTTTTAAATGTACTTGTCATGTCTCCCATTGTTAGGGGCGACACTTAAAAAAGCATTGCATTATTGATTTTCATAAACTGTACTCTGAATTTTTTTCTGTCTGATCCAGAATTTTGAATAAAAATATCGTGAAATTCAGGCTGTGTTCAATATAAGAAGACCGACAATTTCGTTTGTAGAACGCCAAACTTCAACGTTTTATACGTAGGTGTGTGGAGACCCGGGTGGCCGAGTGATCTTAAGCGCTCGCCTTTACCAATCACTCCCACCTCTGTTCGTGTGGGTTCGAATCTCGGGTCTCAACCAGTATGGTATGTGAGAAAGCCTGACACATAACTTCGCGGAAGTCGGTGGTTCTTCTCGCGGTTTTTCTGGGTTCTTCCTCCACCACATATACTGACCGCCGTGTGCTGAAAAATGACGTTAATGCTCTCAACAATAAAACAGGTGTTTCCCCATCTAAAAATTTAGCATGACAAAGAGTAAATGGCCACGTGACACATCAGCGTGTAGATTATTGACGTACAAACAGCAGGTAGACCTCCAGATGCTTTTATGATATTTTCGGTGGTAATAAAAGAAAACTATTTACTAATGTCGCCGATGTGATGGAATCATTTAAATGCGCAATAATTTATTCTATTTTTAGAATAAAAGATAACACAAGTAGTTGTGTTGTGCAATGCGATCGGTGGGTTATTAAATGCGGGAACGTTTACGCTAAAGGGCTTAACGTCTCTCTCTCTCTCTCTCTCTCTCTCTCTCTCTCTCTCTCTCTGTAGTTAGATATATACAGCGATTTAGGTAGTTTAACATGGTACCACATTCACTATTTACCGCCTGTAGCTCAGTTTCCTATACAATGTACAATGCATGGTACTCAGTATCATGTGTGCATTCACCTGTATCGAATATTAATAACACCCATCTAAGGTAAATAGTGATTGTAATGCCCCACTTTGTTGCTCAACTGGCTATGCCAATTTTTAGATCATGTACTATTATATACAAGCGAAGCAGCAAGGCATCATTCAACAGAATTTCTGGTTGGTTCATTCTTTTAGCACATTTTCGTATCCGAGTGTTAACGTCAAAGAAATGAAAAACGTTTCATTTGGTTTGAATTCATGGGCGCCCGCAGCATGGGTCAAGGGGGGTCACGTGACCCCCCCCAAATCATACTGGAACTATATATATATATATATATATATATATATATATATATATATATATATATATATATATATATATATATTCCGACAAGTTTAATCATACAAATGAAGCTGAAAATATGTCACAAGATTCTTTTCAAAACGCTTAATAAATATTAGCTTTAGTTTCAGACTGCTTCTTATACTAACTCTCCCGGCCGTGACTGACTGACCCCCTGCACAAAGTCCTGACCCCACCCCTGCAAAAAATCCTGGGGGCGCCCATGTTTGAATTTATCTTGTTTGCAATATTTCAGTCGCGTAATCTCTGGCCCTTTTGTAAAGTACCAATTGTATTTTTGTTTTATTTATTTATTTATTTATTTATTTATTTATTTATTTTGTTTTGTTTTGTTTTACAGGCACGTTTAACTTAATATTGACTAAAGACATTTTTGACTTAATATTGACATGCCGAAGAAATTGGTACCAAGTGAAAGAACGCACCGAACGAGGCAGCCGACCAGAACTGGTCTGGGCGTATATGGAACCCGTAACCCTTGGATTACGATTTAGACTCATTGCTAAAAAAGGGAGGGTAAACTTTTTTTCGTGAATTTAACGTTCATTTGCACGCTGAGGAAATGGATGGTATATTTAACACTCATTTGCATGCTGAGGAATTGGACGGCACATTTAACACTAGGCTGCATGCTGAGGAAATGGACGGTATATTACAGTATATTTAACACTCGACTGCATTTTGAGGAAATGGACGGTATATTTAACACCCGCCTGCATGCTGAAGAAATCGACGGTATATTTAACACTAGACTTCATCCTGAGGAAATGGACGGTATATTTAACACTAGACTGCATACTGAGGAAATGGACGGTATATTTAATACTAGACTGCATGCTGAGGAAATGAGCGGTATATTTAACACTAGACTGCATGCTGAGGAAATGGACGGTATATTACAGTATATTTAACACTAGACTGCATGCTGAGGAAATGGACGGTATATTTAATACTAGACTGCATGCTGAGGAAATGGGCGGTATATTTAACACTAGACTGCATGCTGAGGAAATGGACGGTATATTACAGTATATTTAACACTAGACTGCATGCTGAGGAAATGGACGGTATATTATGGTATATTTAACACTAGACTGCATGCTGAAGAAATGGACGGTATATTACGGTGCATGCTGAGGAAATGGACGGTATATTTAACACCCGCCTGCATGCTGAGGAAATGGACGGCATATTTAATAGTAGACTGCATGCTAAGGAAATGGACGGTATATTACGGTATATTTAACACTAGACTCCATGCTGAGGAAATGGGCGGTATATTACGGTATATTTGACACTCGACTGCATGCTGAGGAAATGGACGGTATATTTAACACTCATTTGCGTGCTGAGGAAATGTACAGTATATTACGGTATATTTAACACTAGAATGCATGCTGAGGAAATGAACAGCATATTATTGCTGTCATTATTAGTTATGTTTATTTAATTCGTATTGTATGTTTGAACTATGTCCATGATTATAGATTGTAAGGGTCATTATGTAAACAAAATAGTACACACCTATTGTTTGTAAATATAATTGTAGATTATATTTCAAGATAATTATTACTTGTAGGTAAAAAAATTTAATTTGATTTGAGTTCAGGACATTGGTTATCCCTCTCGGGAATTCCTCTTCTACCTTTTGTCTGCCATGTTTAAAAAGACCTGACATTGTTTATATCTTAGAATGTTCTGGAAATTAACTTTTGACCCTCATCTTGGTCGTCTTATTGTGTCTTAGGTTTTCTACATGAAGATGTTTATATCAGAATTAATTATTCCTATCTTAACATCTGTTGTGGAATCAGTCTTTTGGTTCTGTTCAGCTATTTGAGGGTATTTATTTATTTAAATTACTCTCTGGAAAGTGCTCATTGATACTTTCGAACTAAATTACAATTTGGGGATTATTGTTAATTGATTTGGAGACATACTGGATTATATCACTGTGACACATCAAAACTGTTAGCACATCAACACTTGAATTTGAATTCATTTTGAACACCACTGGAATTCATTCGGAATACTCTATCCTTTTGGACTTGTGATATAACCTTAGGATTATTTGGCATTTAAGTCACAATACCGTAAGTTCTTTTTTAAATTGTCACGTTGTATTCTAATAAAATAAATTATTTGTTGAATTTTACTAAATTTTGGGGTTTTCGCTCTTTTCTGTAACTTAGTGTACGACCATAGACTCGTAATATATTATTATTATTATTATTATTATTATTATTATTATTATTATTATTGAATTGCCAAGAGGGAGGAAAAATAATGTGCATGTTCATTTTAACACTAGATTGCAGGCGAAGGAAACGGACAGAATATTGTTCTTGTTGTTGTTGTTGTTGTTATTATTATCATCATCATTATTATTATTATTATTATTATTATTATTATTATTATGATCATGTAGCCTCTATTGGTATAAAGAGAAAAAAAGTCTTGTTTGTTGCCGACATTTACAACATAGACTAATCACAAACCGAAGTATTTGAAAATGTGCTTGATCCAGCTTGTATCTCATTTATATTTGACTTTGCTGATGAAAAAAATTCCAGACTGTATTTTTTGTTTGAGGACTAAATATCTAGTGTAAATATAATGTAAACATTTCTTGCGAAGATTTACCAATACTAATTTAGAGAAATTCTATAATAACGCAGTTGGAGAATTTTGCAGTAAGATGGACGATAAGACCCGATTAAACCAAATGTTTTCACCCACTGGATACTGGGGGCGATCCGATGACTTTTACGAAGTCTAAACTTATATTTAAACAATCGACCAAGTTGTTAATCTCTCTGTCTCTGTCTCTCTCTCAGGGGTTTCTTATGACATTATTTATCATTAGCGTCATGGAACATTATGGTACATAAAGAACTGTGCCTCACCATGATACAAGTTAATGACATCATTTACTACAACCAATTTGTTTTCTTCCACTGCCTGACATACTCTTTTAAAAAACAACTATATAATCTGTTAACCTAATCTGTTTTCTTGATTTTGCCCTCAGGTGAAAGGACTTGAAAGTTGACATTTATACTGGGTTACTGATGACTGTATCGATAAATATAGTTTTAAAATAAATTGTTTAATGTGCGTCTCGTTATTTTGGAGCAGTTGAATGCTATCGAGATTGCAAATGCTACAAATAATTCCACTCTAATCACATAATGACCACACATCACGGCACTCTAAATTCAAACTTGTGTTGTTCTCTCTTGTTTCATAATTGTAACACTTATTAGTAAGCCTTTCCAAGACGAATATTATAGTATTCGCACACCCTCCAGTTTGTTTGTACCCTACCTCCACCGATTTTAAAATAAAAATTTTAAAAAAAATGCACAAAACTTAGTCAATTTATTCATCAATTTCTAAGTTCTAACCCGACTGTCGCCAGGGGATCCGTAACACTGTTACTGTGTTCGCGTTTCAAACGAAACCGAAGTTCTTAATGTAAACAAGCAGAGAGACTGCTCACTGTCCTATTCTGGTTCCTAGAACAGTCCATTTCAGTAAAAACTGTGTCATCTGCGTCTAATATTTGCAAAGTCTAGTTTTAATATTTCAGCAACAACAAAAATTGAACAAAGAAAAAGGAGGAAGTCTTGTATATATGTACTGAAAGAGATGTAACTGCAAATTTACGGAATAATTTAGATTATTAAAGACGGTGAACTATATCACATGTGTTGCTTGAAAACATAGACTCGCCCATGCAAATATATCGACCGTGTTAGTAAAGAAACTCCTGTCTGATTCAAAACACCAACAAGCTGACAATATTTGGGGCTCCTGACGACAATCAGGCTGATTAATAATTTCAATTTATGAACAAACTGTGTTGACTCATTTTATAGAAACAACAAATTTACTTTGAACATGTTCTTTCGCATTCTCTCTGTCGATCTTTGAATAGTTATACGAATGATGTTTACCTTCATGCCCACTGCTTTAATGAGTTTTCATTAGTTCGTAAGTGCGGGACGTTTGTCACTCAAAACAGCATGAAAGGCTTAAATTTTCATACATATCTCTCACTGCGTGTAAACAATTATTTAAACTTTATACTTTCGTTGTACGGTTTGTAAAATATCTTAGCAATTTTTAAATTTGTCCGGACATTTTTCAGTCCTCGCTAAATTCAGTATAATTTATTTATTCTCTGTATGTGCAAGAAACTAAATATGTAAATTTTTAGCTTTTAAAACTAACCTTTTAACAATTTTTAAAATTCTTTGTACAGTTTTTACAATTTGGGGGATATTTATTTTTTAATATTCAATAAATTCCGTATTCGTTTAAAATGTATTGCATTACTATTAGTCTCGACTAATTTGTCCTTTTTCCGACCTTTTTCAGTCAAGGCCAACATCTTTATATTTTTCCGGATTTTTTCAGTCTACTTTAAAGTCGTATAAGTTTCGAAATTTTGTGCTAGTCAAGGACAACATTTACATTTCTTCCCGATTTTTTTCCGACTCCCTGCTAAAAGCCGTCACAGTCCGGAGGATTAATACTGCATTTAGTCAAGTCCTACTTAGCGTTATTATGAATTGGGTCCCTTGATTAAATCTATTTATAACATCTGTACAATAGAGTGCAGATTTAATGACATCTCCAGCATGATCGGAGGTATAGGTAATGCTTTATATATATATATATATATATATGCTTTATGGGGGGGGGGCTTGGATAGAAGATGAGAGGGAATTGGTCACTACACGCAGTGTTGGATAGTATGTGGGTTTTTTTTTTTCCTGGATAGCAGCAGACTATCTATGGATTGGTCACTACACACGGCGTGTTGGTGGTGTAGTGCGGGGTGTTGGATTGTACTTGACGTGGGGTATTGGTCACTACCTACGGCATGTTGGATAGTATATATCGTGTGCTGGATAGTTAACGGCGAAGTATTGGTAGCTATTGGTAGCTATACACGGTGTGTTGATGGTATAGTGTGGGATGTTGGGTAGTAGATCACGGGGTCTTGGTCACTACACACGACGTTTAATATGGTATATGTGGTGTGTTGCACTGTAGATAAAATTTGTAAATTTACCGTTCACCGTTGTCACCATAAACTTTCGACCCTCTTTCCATCAACAATTTTAAAATTACCATTTTTCCCGTTTGTCCCCATATATTTTTGCCCTTATTTCCCTTAATAAATTTAACATTACCATTCCCGTTTGTCCCCATAATACCATTCCCTTATTTGACAAATTTAACTTTCGATTTCCTGTACGTCCTACAAGTGTCCCACCCATGTATGCCTGTGAGATAATGTTAACTCTCGTACGTCCCCCAATACGTCCATACAACTACTCTTATTCATGTGCAGAGGTCTCTAATTGAATTAGAGAGCTAGAGTATAGATAATAATTATTAATTGACGGCAATCGTTGAGTAAGAGAGGTCTCTAACCGATTTATAGAGCTCTCTAATTCGTATATAGGGCTCTCTAATTCGATTGTAGATCTCTATTTCATTTTGAGAGCTCTCTAAAACAGATAAATCTATATTGAATCCAATATATGCAAAAATGGCTGCCAATAAACATAGAAGTTGTAAAATTGAGGTACTTCGCCGTTAAATCAGCATTCACTATAATCTGAACATACATGTTTTGTATATTTACAGGTGCTGTTTCAAACTGGCTCAAGGGGGCCCCTAGTGGCCTAGTAGTCTAAAGCGTTCACCGTTATGGATCATTGCCATCTCACTTCTGTCTGCGTGTGTTCGAGTCTCGGGTTCGGCCAATGTGGGTATGTGAGAAAGCTTGCCAGTAACTTCTCTTGGGTCGGTGGTTCTTTCCGGAGTGATCCCGGGTTCTTCCTCCACCATTTATACTGTCCGCCATGTATAGCCTATCTTGTGCTGAAAAATGGCGTTAAACCCTACAACAACAACAAAATCAACATCAAACTGGCTAAAAAAATATTTTTAAAAGTTAAAAAAAAATAAAAAAATAAACTATTTGTTTTAGTGGCAGTTTATCAAATATATTGCCCGCCAGAAATTACATAACAATTGTTCTATCAGTTACAATTGAGTACATGTACAATATATAATTTTGCTGTGTTCATTTTGAAGTCACGTGGCCCAAATACATGGCGTAATGACCAAAATGGGTACACAAACCTTAAACCCACACAGACACCACTTCCACGCCCCATGTACATGGTCGCGTTTTAATTCGGGTATGAATCTTGATAAGCTGTAAATTGATATACAGGATTATTCATTCATTGTCAGCAATGGTACATGCAAAGGGTCAAATCTGTACTTGTAAATTTGTTGCGTTGTTGTTGTTGTTATTATTATTATTATTATCGTGTTAACTGTTTATTGGCGGTGATTATATGAAAGCTACTATCAACACATTTCGCTTCTCACAATATTGCATCATGGATTGAGTACAGTAAAACCTGTTATGAGAGACCGCCCCTTCTGCCAACAAAAAGTGGTCTCTCAAGACAGGTGGTCTTTCATAGCAGGTTTGTACAAAATACGTTTCCAAGGTCCAGTTTCAGAACAGTTTCAAGAAAAATAACCTCAATCACTGTACATGTATTCTATTCTTTATTAGCAGTTGTTGCTAAAATATTGTATGCATTCATCTAAAAACAAAATTATATTGTAATAAAGATATACTTCTATCATTAAATATGAAATCACATTTAGATTTGAAGATCACATATTTTAGCATATGAAATTGTTTCTGAATTACTCGTTTTTCTTTATAACAACCTAAATTTGTTTTACCAACGTTTAATCCACTTTTTTGCGAGTGGTCTGCACTTTTTCACTTCTTTCAGTTACAATAATTATTTTCTCCAGCATTAAAATTTGTCTCTTTTTAGTTGGAAGTTCGTCCATTGTTATTAAAATTCTAGGTGTTAAAATTATTAGTGCTCAGTTGTAATATCGAACGTAAAGACGGCGGCTGTGGGAAAAAATGAAAAATCTATACATGTGCATTGCATATCTAACAATTAATAAAAAAATAAAATACCCCCCCCCCTCCAACAATTATCTCATCCAGAAACAGGACCATTTACTCAGTGACAAAAGTCAACGGCTTCATTAAAAGATGACATACAGGGATTAACTCTGTAAGCAAAGTGTGTAACCCGGTCGCAGCAACTTGAATAGACGACAGCTTTGTGATTGGGATGTCATCACTTAACATGGGGGGGGGGGGGAACAAACATCACAAGTCTTGAGCACCATCAATCGAATCCCGCCAATGATTCTCTCTTGCTGGTTTAATAGACAATGACCTTATTCACCCCCGGGCAATACCGATAAAATCGAGACAAACAATATATGCGGCCACTTTGTCAACTTTGGCACTTCAACGGCATTTCATGACATGTACATTAGTCTGGTTTACGGACTGTAGCATCTATCACCGGTAGCAACAATCCTTTTTTTTACTATTCCTTTTATATCTGTCTTTGATCAGAACAATCGATACTAATAAAGCGGTCGTTGTAATAATTGAATGCATAAAGGTCACTGGTGTTTGTTCTCGCGATACAGTCGTCATCGGGACGCTAGGTCCTACAACGGCCGGGAAGCAAGTTAAGTGCGGGAACAATTAGTCTGGTTCCCTGCTCTGTAAGCTTTCTGCGTTCCTTACCCCTATACGAATAACGGAGAATAACACAGGAGCATACGGAGCAGGGAACCAGGCTAGGAAATAATCTACATATACTTTAGTCTGGTTTACGACAAAAACTATAAATCACTATAAGCTTAGCTAAAAAAATTCAGAGATCGGTAGGCAGCCTAGTTTTTAATTTTTTTTTTTTTTTTTTTTTTATTTAGAACGGTATGAGCAGTCGTTTTTACAGGGATTAAATAAAGGTTGGTGGAGTTTATCCTCGTTATTTGTGATGCGGTCGTTCATAGCAGTGTCGAAATGCATATTTTGCCAAGAAATCGCGGTCGCTGGTCGCGTTCAGCAGGTGGTCGCTCATAGAAGAACGTTTATATGATAAAATCGATCCGTGCATTACAATTGTGGTCGTACATGACAGGTGGTCGCTCATGACAGGTTCTACTGTACCATTATCAAATGCCACTCGATGACGTAGGAATTCACTTTAGGGAAAGTATGTCCCTCGGATATTGTAAGAAGAGATAGTGATACTGCAAGGAAACGTAAGACGACAAACTGCAACACTGTCCAATCTAGGCTGTGCATCTGTGCAAAACTGCTAGGATGATGAAGAAATGCTGGGATGATGGTAGCGGTAGTAATAATGATAATGACTTCAGGGGACCATGTTTACTTTACCTCCTTACACAAGTGTCTGTTAAAGGGATTATGTCCCTAAGACAGTCCTGACCAAATATCTGACACTGTTGGACGTATCTAATCACGACGATTCAATGAACTACATTTTGTGCCCTGTCCTTTACACAGGCATGTACATCAACGGATACACTATCTCATTGTTCGGGACTGACCATTCACATATGGGGGGGGGGGGCGATTGGGATACATTTTCTTTTCAACTTCCGAACCCCAAATATCTTAACATAAAATACTCTTGCTCTGATTTAAATTGGGGAAAAAGGAAAAAGGAAAAAATACTATTCATCATATTTGTTTGTAAATAATTATACTGCGATAAAAGAAGAAAATACTCCTGATACGAAAAATTTCAGACACCCTACCCAAACTGAATGGTTGGTCCTTATTCAACAAGTTCGAGAGAAACATGATAAACGACCACGCAAATGCGTGTTAATATTATTTTATGACATAACGTGAAGTGTATATGAAATAAGAATATTTTCCTACTTACTGCGTTTGATACATTGGTGTTGCTTATCATGTGTGCTGGACTTCGGTTCGCCATGATAGGTCGATATTCGTCAATACGTCTCGCTGAACCTGTTCCCCCAGGGCGTCTTTGAAGCCCGAAAGGGTCTGAAATGGCCCGATACAAACGTCTTGAATCCTTGTAGTGATCTGACCACTGAAACTGGCAGATATTTTCACGAGCACTATCTCTTTTAGGTGACAATCCTATTCTATTGGCCATATTGTAACAAACAGGAAGTACTGAAATTTTCAGTACCTATATAGTTGATCACAAGCAGTTAATATGAAAGTTGTCATTGCATTTCACTGCATGTACACGTTTGAGCTGTGTTGGATAGGCAGTTTGTGCGTTGAACTTTTAACAGTTTTTAAAGTAACCACAAATACGCAAGAAGCACACCTCAGAAGCGAATGAATTCGCTACATATTACGTGCGTAACATAACCAATATGTTTAGCGTGAAAAAAAATTCCCTTCGTCACCTACATACTATAAGCAAAGAGACATACGGATGATGACACACTAGACTAGCATGTGGTTGTTGGTATGGGCGCCCGCAGAATCGTTTTCCGGGGGGAGGGGGCAAACATGTAGTGGGCGGGACATTTGCCCCCTCCTCCCCTGCCCCGATTTCACCTCTAAGCACGTTTTGGCCTACATCCGTAAAATTTAATAACTGACCACTACATGTGGCCCCCCTCCCCAAAGAAATAATTCTGCGGGCAACACTGCCGTCTCCGGTGGACGCAGCACAACTTTCTGCATGCCGACATGGAAACGTAAGCAGTAGTGGATATAGCTCAGTACGAGTCATCAGTCTTGGAAATCTGCCTGGTGATTCAGCTGTTGATTCATGAATGTAAAGATAAATGAACAGAGAGAGAAGAAAAAAAAAAAGAAACAAAAAAACAAACAGGTGCTCTAAAGATTTTATTAAAGTAAATGACGTTTGCAACTTTATGTTCCACTGCCCTAATAGTAAAATAGCAAAAATAAATAAACAGAATGGATATATTTGAACGAGATTTATCGACCTTAGGGTTGAGGGGAAATCCACTTGTATGACCTACCTTGTGATTCTACACTGGCTGTGTAGAAAAATTGACAGATACAGAAATTTCATTAAGCATATATGTAAGTGACCTAAGAGACTGCAAACTGCTCTCTGCAATATTAAATTTGTTTTCTTAAGATATTTTAAAATAAAGTTGTAAATTTCAATTGTAATAGGTCGATTTTGTTTTCGGAAATTAAATGGTTGTATTCGGCTTCCTTTTGACCACGTTTCTTTTTCTCCTTGCTTTGACACTAACAAGTCTTAGGTTCAATAAAATGCGTGCAAGACCATAGGTATATTTGTGCTGTTTATTTGTGTATATTTTTTATTCTCTCTCTCTCTCTCGATCTCGATCGAGAGAGAGAGAGAGAGACGCACACATACTTTCTTTTTTACAAATAGTCAAAACCATTCCTTGATGAAACATCATCATGGGACACATCCGTTTAAATATACAGATAAACAAAATTTCAGTACTTCCCGATTGCGTTTAAGTACAGCCAATAGAGTAAGAATCGGCGTATCTGTATCAGTCAATATCTATAAGGTGCCTTAGCGGACAAAAACTGGTCCAATCAGTACGTTGCCGTTGAAATTTTAATGTCACATGTCCACAATTCCAATTTCACATGTTGTGTCAAAAATGCTTGTCCTTAAAGTTCCATTTTCTTGGTCGTGATTTTAGATTGTTGAATTAAACAGTAGCGATTGAGAGTTATATTCTATGTCGAGGTTTTAGATTGTGTCGCTTGAATTACATGGCAGTGGTTGAAATTTCCATGTTATATGTCGAGAATTCCTAATTTACGTATTGGTTCAAAGAGTTTATGTTGAAAGTTCCATTTCGTATGTTGAGTATTAGATTTCACAGCGCTGGTTGAAAATTCGATGTCCAATGTCGAGTTTAAGATTGTATCTTCTGAATTACACGGCGGTTGTTGGAAATTTTAATGTCATATGTCCAGAGTTTCAGTTTAACATGTTGAATCACATTGATTGTGCTGAAAGTTCCATTTCGTATGTTGAGATTTTTTATTGTGTCTGTTGAATGGCACAGTGGTGATTGTGGACATTTTATTGTGCTTGTTAGAATTGTTATTTTTATATGAGGAAATGATGTTTTGGTGTTAAAAGTAACATTACACAATGTCCACTTTAACAATTCAAAATAATATCGAGTATTAAGATACATCATTCGTATATTCAATTATGAGGCGTCATTGCATTTCATGCATTTACAGTTTGAAAGTTACCATTCACAGGTCGAAAATTACTATGAATTTATTCGCTAAAGGTCGCTGTCGTGAACGGACTGTGTTATTTTTAAACAAGGAGGCTGCTTCTCGTTGCTGTAAAATTCAACAGATGAAATCTAAATACTCACCATATGAAATGGAACTTTCATCACAACCAGTTACATACAACGTGTGAATTAGGGATTCTCGAGATATGATATTGAAATTTTAACCACCGCTGTGTAATTCAAAATATACACTGTAAAACGTCGAAACAGGAAATAAAACTTTAAACCACCACTGTTTAATTCAACATATAAAATCTAAAATCTCGATCTAGAAAATGG
Source organism: Megalonaias nervosa (assembly GCA_016617855.1). Lineage (NCBI taxonomy): Eukaryota > Metazoa > Mollusca > Bivalvia > Unionida > Unionidae > Megalonaias > Megalonaias nervosa. Next base: position 172,837 of record JAECUM010001980.1, read on the forward strand.
AACTTTAAGGGCATGCAATTTGATCCAGCACGTGATATTGGATTTCTCGACATAGGACATCGAAATTTAACTTAACTTTCTCATTGGACAAGCTTTTGTTCGCTACGGCACCTCATAGCTATCCATTGATGTTTGCGTTTCCTTGTCGGCATGTTATACGTTTGGGTCCGCTGGAAAAGGCGGTCAAATGACTTCTGGAACTTGATATCCCTTTCCCACGTGTTCTTGGCGTTGATTTCGTCTACCAATACACGCTCAAAAATGATGTCATCGAGAAAAGAGTACAACTATCTTGGAATTGTGAATTATCTTCATTGGGAAATACGGTACGATATAACTCAAAATGTTACCGTTCATCTAGCACTGCAAAATGTATTTATCATAATTAAAAAAAACAAAAAAAAAAAGACATTATGATTAAATCAGATGTTCACATTTTCCTAGCTATGTGAAGAGAAAATAAAGTTTTTTAAATGTACCGTAATAGGATATTCGACCCGTCGCGGCTTGTCCATTATGACGGTACATTCGAAGAGAACAGCTAGAACAGTATGATAAACCTCTTGCGCAATCTAACGTGTAGATCTGATTTTAATCATACTGATCTCTTGTGTTGCATTCTTCTTAGTATGTGACTCTTGGCAGTGAAATCTCGCACTAATTTGCGATGGAAGGGAGATAATTGGGACACCCCGCCTTTAGTAATAGCACGTGTGGAAAATCATGGGAACCATAAGGCTGAAACGCTTCGCTATCTCGCTACTCGATTACTGGATCTCTCGAGAGCCAATCATCGACACTTTTCAATGACACGAGATCTGTAATGTTATGAATCCTAACTTTCACTTCAACTGACCCATCGCAACTTGTCAATCAAGCTGGATCAATTAACCAATCAGCGAGCGTAAATTAGACGCACCTCCAGGTATTGCTCAAGTCTGCCATTTTCGTCCGACAAGCTGCTTGTACCAACAATGAATTGATTATGACAAGTATTTACAAATTTTGCAATGATTTGTTGATTTCTCGATCGATAACGGTGAAAAGAAGTCTTGTAATTCTGACAGCCAATATCCAGATCGTCTAAATGGAGGAATTAGATGTATTCCTTTCCCGAAACATAGGCGAAACTTCGATGGATAACGACTTGTCGCGTGTACGATCAGCTGAATAAAGACACAATTGATGGCAATTGTTTGCATAAAAGTATGTCCCGTTGATAGCTTGAAAACAAAAAGAATTTGAAATTGAAAAATATATATGTAAAAATTAACGTTTCAAGAATATAGGTGGAGAACGCCCTAACTTTCGGGCTCTGATATATATATTATTTATTCTTATATAGGAAGCACTGAACCCAAGGCTGCATTATTTTAAAGTTTGAAAATTTACACTTTAATGTTGGCTTGTCCCAAAATTAATGATTTATCATCTCGATCTTTCAGACACTAGAGTGACGCTTTACTTTCTCATTGGGTTGAAGGAGGGATGGGGATACAAAAATGTAATTAGTAATAAAGAAATACAAAATAAAGGTTTCAAATAATTATCTTCCGATATATTAAGCATGCATTTACATGTTTACATCAACAGACATCATTGATCAAAAATTCCATCTGACGAACATAGCAGACCTTAAAATTATTATGTACAACAGTATACTTCTAAACAGTAATTATTTACGATTTTGTTATTAATTTTTAATTCATATACTTCCAAGGCAGCATAAACATAAGTCAGATAAAATTAACAAGGATAACATTATCTGCTAAATACATCTGCATCTTTTGGAGCAAGTTTCATTTCATATGAATAAGTTCTTAAAAAGCTTTACAATTGACTGTTATTATTTATTGAAATAAAACACTTAGGTTATTAATGTACGAACTTGAACTACATATATAAATATTGTCTACTGCAGCATATTTAATGCAACTTTGTAATTTTATATTTTTAAGAATAATACAAATCACATTAAATAAACATATCACTTAAACTGAAACATATTTCTTTGCCAAATACTACATGTTTGTCGGAGGTTAAGTCACGTGATTTGGTAGGCGGAGCGATCTATCGTCTGACGTAAGGTCAATTGAGCTAACTTGCAAGCCAACAGAGTTTTAACGTCGACATTCGGGTTTTTGTAGCTTAAAGGCTACATATTGAGACCTAGAGGAACCCAACCGATATTACCATTCGGGGAAATAACTATTGCAGGAGAGACGGTCACAGCAAAAGACCCCACACCCATTTTGCGGGGGAAAAAAAAAACAAACTGGAGAGCTACATTTATCTGACATCCCACTGGAGATAACATTACAAGCAACGGTAGAAAAAGGTGATAACATCAAGATTAGCATCTATTCCCTTAACCACAATATACAATGGAATAAGAATATTAGAAATAGAAAAGAGCAAAATGAGAGACGTGAAAAGAGCATCCTTCCTACATGGTTTTATGACTAAATCATGGTACAAGGGATGTATCTATCATAGAACATGTAACAGATGTGGACAGACAGGGCATATTCCACACAAATGCTCTAAAAACCCAGAGACCCAAGCAGAGACTAGAGAAGTAAATAAAGGACTGAAAGTAACGATGACGAAACAACAACACCCAAAACAACAATCCGAAAAAAAGCAACAAGGAAAACAAAACCCAAAACAGCAACAAGGAGAACAACAACTAATAGGACAAAAGCAAAACCAACAACATGAAAAACGGAAACAGGAAGAAACAACAAAGGGAGAAACCAATCAGAAACAAATAAAAGTGCAAGAGAACAATCAACAGGGGGGAAAAAAAATCACTCGACAGCAACAGCAACAGAAGAACAAAAAATGGATACCAACCAGAATCAAACGAAAGTGCAAGAAAACAAACAGGGAAAACTAAATCAGCAAGACCAAAGGACAAAAACAACAGAATCATCACAAATCTACTCGACAGCAACAGCAATAGAAGAACAAGAAAAAGAAATAGAAAGGGACAAAATTAGAAGGAGAGCTAAATGGAGACAAAAAGAGAGGAGTATAAACTGATGTAAATGTATCTATTCGATGATGATGAATGTTTAGAAATGATAAACTAACAATACAGAAAATACTTGATTTTTGTAAATAAAAACAAAAAACAAAAAAAAAAACAAACCCATAGTCACCAACTAACTATACAGAAAATACTTGATTTTGTCAAGAATTTTAACCCCACCCCACCCCCATAATACAGCACAATCAGTAACATAATACCATTGGGCAATTATATTAGTAGGGCAGTAAGGGGGCCTCCATAAATGGTCTGAAAAGATCAACCAGAGAGAGTACCTCCCCCCAAGTGTTTTCAGTAGAAAATAAAAATAATTAAATTAAAACCGATTTTTCCATTTGCTGTCCCGAGATCGCGTATTCGAGCCTCGAATACGCGATTTCCGATTTCTCTAATAAGCTTACGTCATGCGATTCGAGCGAATTTTACAATTGGCAATTTCGAGGTTGCGTATTTCAACTTCGACAGAAGCGAGTTCGAGCTTGAAGAATGCGAAATGTTTTTACGCAATGAACCCTTTGGCCCCCACCCCACCCCGGGTAGTTCGATTACGCCTCGACATATCCGGGAGTTATTTGACTGCGCCTGAGTGAGTGGTAAGAGTACGTGAATTTTAGATAACGCGATTGAAGCGTCTCGTGATTGTCCCTCTCATTCGTCTAATTGAGCATCGTTTTGTTACGGCTTGGCGTACTCGAGTGTACGCAATCAACAATAGAATAATATGTTGTTTTTTTTAAACATAAAACCAAACAACAAAAATTATTCGCATCTAATCGTGCGATTAATGTAAAAGTGTGCTAACTGGGGGGGGGGGGCAAATTTGGGAGGCCGAGTATAACCCAACATTCCCTTGTATATCTGAATTTCATTTGCACTGGGATCAAAGTAACTGTGTGGATCCAGGATTGATGCGACAAAAAATATGCTAAGACAGCTAAAAAAATTCTCTGAAAACCATTAAAATCGAGATCTCCGTCAGAGAGAGAGAGAGAGAGAGAGAGAGAGAGAGAGAGAATCATAGCCCGATATTTGCATTGCCCAAAATATAACGTTTTGTACGACTGTGCGCTTGTTCGAGAGAAAGGGATAAACAATTTCAATGACGGAGTCCAGTTAAAATCGGTCTCCAACATCAGACATTACGGAATGTACTAGACTGCAAAACCGAGACGTGAGCATTTCGATTCACTAAACCTCTCCCCAACATTAAATACAACGCTTTATCCGATAGGTTACTAAAAATAAATGGACCGGGAATTCCAAAGTTAACCGACACATGAACCCATAATTGTCACCTGCAAGATCTACTCATTACAAGTAAGTCCATATTTTAATCGGATTGGCATGGAAGATCATTACGAGCTGAAATCTGAAATCTAACATAATATGAATAGCATGCTGTGAAGCTAGAATAGCATAAATAAGTATCAATACTTAAAAGAACAAACATTACAAACACAGAAACCTAGTTTCATGGTTTTTAATTAACCACACTTCTCCATATATGAACACTCGCAGAGTGTAAATAAATAAAATGGATTATTTTCATATTTTGTATTAACACGAATAATAAAAGTTACTATACATACGATGTGCTATATGTAGTAACTATGACACGAACAATGTTCTTAACCACATCGCGAAGCAGCTTTATAATGTCCTTGCAATGAATACGAAAAAACGATACACAACGAGAAGCTGCGCGTGAAGATCAGCACTGGAGATGTCCTGCCCACAACAGAATACCTGGTCCAAAGCATTGCACTCCACAGTCCCATGGTCCGCGGATTTCAGAAGTGGTCCAAGTGCAACAAAGGAAATCATTGGAATATTGTACGTCTCGAAAACAGACAGTCCAAGGCATCCAGCACGAAGTGAACAAGTGTTTACATATTTACACTACTTACAAGAAATGTACACGTATTTCACAAGTCTATCAGTAAATGTCAACAACGTGCTGTGTATTTATTTTTTTGCTGCTTTCTTGACTGCCTTCTTTTTAGGAGACTTGGCCTTCTTTGCCGCTTTTGGTTTTGCTGCTTTCGGCTTGGCTGCCTTTGGCTTCTTAGGAGTCTTCTTCTTCGGCGATTTCACTTTCTTTGCCTTGACTTTTTTCTCCCCTGCTTCTTTCTTGGGTTTTTTGGTCTTTTTCGGTTTAGCTGCCTTGGGCTTCTTGGCTTTCTTCACTTTTGGCTTTTTCTCGGCCTTCTTCTCTCCAAGTCTAAAGGAGCCGGATGCACCAGTACCTTTGGATTGTTTCAAGTTGCCGTTCTTAACGCCAGCCCGGAGAGCCATTTTAAGGTGAGCGTTGGCGGCGGCAGCGTCCACTTTGAAGTTGGCCAAAATGTACTTAAGGATAGCTTGTCTAGACGAACCACCCCTCTCCTTCAGGTTGGTCAGAGCTGCTTGGATCATCTCGCTGTATTTAGGATGAGACGCCGGCTTTTTGGGCTTTGCTGCCTTCTTCGGCTTGGTCGCAGCAGGTGCAGCAGCAACAGGATCGGCAGACATATTTGCGTTGTACAAAACTGGCAGCGTTCAGCGAAGTACTTGCTAGTTGTGTGTAGAGCTGAGTGAACCAATTTTTGACGTAAACAGTTATTTATAGATAGCGCGCGGACGTGATGGAAAACACTACTTCCCTATCCGCGTAAACAAACTAAAAGCCCCTGTGTTTCTAACATTTGTGTTTCTTGCCCTATTTTTATTCCTTATTTTAATTCTAATATCAGTATTTTGATATGAATTTTGTTATCAAATGAAAGATGATACTTCAAAATTGTATTTCCTGTACAGAAAATATGTAGTCATTCGATATAATTCTCAAATTTTACATTTAAAGTTGAAAATTCACTTCGCAAAAACGGCATTTCTGGACTTTGTATTCTGTAAACATTCTGAAAAATAATTTTTGGGGTTATTTTGTGACAGTAACATAAAATATAATCATCCCTTTATATTTCCAACGTGGATGATCATCTGAAAGTGAATTTATAATTATCTGTAATAGATTGAATTTAGGGACAAAAACACAAAAAATTTCACGACGCCATTTTGATTCAAAGAGATATTTGTTGCCATCTGATAAATATTTCTAATTTGGCTGATTCTGGATAAATGTCTGATATATTTTACTGAGAACGCAATTATACAGACATGAAATATGTTATAAATGCAAACGTGGGAGAATTTAGGTCGCTTAATACAGGAAATTACCGAGCGAACTGAAGTTGCATCTGAACCTACAGATCAAATGCAAAATGGCTACCGCTATTCAAACATTCGTGGGACGTTCGCCAGTACCCATGGAAAAAACACAATTTGTCCTTTTAAAAATTGAATGAAACAACAACAGAAAACCATAATTATAACAACCTCACAGACGTGCATAATCGTATCGTTATAGTTTAGCTTAATTTGTGGATGTATTTGGAAGAAATCGGTTATTGAAACGGGCACCTGCCAAACTCAAACTACTGACTGATTAGTAATTTATGTATGTGTATCTGGGCTTAATGAACTACTGAAAGCTTACGATAGATATAATATATTCAACTGATTGTGTTGCTTCCATTTAACATCATCTTTGGAAGGACTGTAACGCATGAATTCGGGAAAATATTATCTTTTTTTCCACAGACACCTCGCAATATTATACGTGTGCCACGCTTATCATGGCATACCATTTATAATCAACATTAGACTAAAATACAATTGTTCAAGTTTTGTTTAAAATGCAACAAATGTTCGTTTTTTATTGGAATTTATTCAACATATCCCCATCAACAGATTTTAAGCATGGAAACTGCAAAGAATGTGAGATCGAAGATAATAATTAACACATGTCTTTAATGAAGTAGCACGAATTGGCTCAAATATCATTTATTCATTTACCAGTTGTTTTT